>VWZO01008128.1:245975-311467 GCA_013396975.1 Bucco capensis | reverse complement strand
TTCATTCGTGAAGCCTAGCCACAACGACAACAGCTGTGTGCGAAAGATGCTTTCCTCTCTACACAGCTGGTATTCCTTCTTGCATCAACCAAGGCACTTGGGGGAATGAAGGCTGTTTTGGGAGGAGCTAGAGGTGTGTGTGGTGTCCTCCGGACCTTGTCTTGTCTTGGGACTAAGATGTAATGAAGATGTATTCCTGAAGTTGAGAGTTTCAAAGCACTGTTGATGCATAAGCTAGAAAATGTAGTTCTCATGGTATGATTGAGAGATAAATGCCATTCCACCTTGAACTGATCTGCAATTTGTCTTTAGAAAACACAGTGCAGTTATACTGTAACATCTTATTCTCCCTGGAATATAGTATTTTATAACTGAGTTTCCCATAAATGGATATTCCTGGAAAAAAAACCCCAAACAAACTCAAGCACCACATGTATAAAATTTTGTACAGAAAACACATTTGTACAGAGAAAAAAAAAATCCATCAGTTCTTCTGAATGTTTATTTCCTGTCTTTGCATTTTAAGTTTAATTATTAAACTTTTTTTTACTTTTTTTTTTTTTACATGCAAAGGATGTCACCTCCTTAAAGATCTTTGAAAAATTAAACTAATTGTCCATTATCTTAGTCCCTTATTCTCTGGCTTTCAATATCTGCTAGTCCTAACATTTCATGACATATCAATCTCTGGTCCTTGGCAGCAGTACAATTCATTTTCCACAAGATGTTATTGAGATTGTAAATAAATGCCACAGCATCAAGGGGCAGACAAGACGGAGCCTGTCAGATCTGGAAGTCGGCAGCAAAGTTATAATTACAGCAAAGTGGTGTGAGGTGAGTTCTTTGCATCCATAGATTTGTCATCAGCTGCTGGTGAACTAAAGCATGGGGAAAAGAAGATGGAGAGTGATGAGGGTAAAGAGTGTTACCAAATATGTCCTAGGTTGTTTTTGCAGTTCCTATTACTTAACTCATAAGCCATCAGCAGAACAGCAAGAGGGCCTATGCTTAAAGAGTAGTGTTTCTGCAAAGATGACCTTTTGTGCTGGAAGTATTTTAGTTGCAACAAATTTGTAAATTATACTCTTGTAAACTGAGCTGGAGTAAAAGAAAAACTAATATTCAGATATGATTTTCAGAGAGGTCAGTCCACTTCCACAGTCAAGCTTAGGTGCATGACGTTTCAATTAGTGTTAACACGGAACAGCATTCTGAGGACAGGAGTAAACTAACTCTACTCAGGCTGAGATCTCAAAGAAAGCTGTGTGAACACAGTAAAAACACTTCTGCATTGAAATTAATGCTCTCTGCAGACTACTGCATATGTATCTTTCCTTTCACCATTTCCAAAACACTTTTTCTGCAAATACTGAAGGATGTGGGAATTGAGAGCACCCTCAGTAAGTTTGCAGACAAGACCAAATTGTGTGGGAGTGTTGATGTGCTGGAGGGCAGGGAGGCTCTGCAGAGGGACTTGGACAGGTTGGATCGATGGGCTGAGGCCAATTGCATGAGGTTCAATAAGGCCAAGTGCCATGTCCTGCACTTGGGTCACAACAACCCCAAGCAACGCTACAGGCTTGGGGAAGGACGTTGAGATGCTGGATTGTGTCCAGAGAGGAGGTACCAAGCTTGTGAGGGGTTTAGAGAAGAAGTTTCATGAGGAGAGGCTGAGGGAGCTGGGCTTGTTAAGTTTGCCCTCTACAGCTATCTGAAAGGAGGTTGTAGAGAGGTGGGTGTTGGTGTCTTCTCCTTAGTAACTAATGACAGAACCAGAGGGAATGTTCTGAAGTTGTAGCAGGTGGGGTTTAGATTGGATATAAGGAAGAAATTCTTTACAGAAAGAGTGGTGAGGCACTGGAACAGCCTTCCCAGGGAGGTGGTTGAATCACCATCCCTGGAGGTATTTAAGAAATGTGTAGATGTGGTGCTCCAGGACATGCTCTAGTGGCAGGCATGTAGGGGTGGTTGTGATTGCTTATTTTGTTGTTTTTGATTTTTTTTGTTGTTGTTTTTTGTTTGGTTTTTGTTATTGGACTTGGTGATCTGGGAGGTCCTTTCCAACCATGAATATTCTGTGATTCTGTGACTCATTTTTATCCCCTAATATTGAGCAGAGTGCATTTTTATGTCACTGCTTCTGTGAGGTTAATATAGAAATATTACTTACTAAGGGTCCATGTATCAAAATCTGGCCTGTTAGGAACTAAATATCAGTGTTGTAAGTAATATTGTCTGGATGCACAAAAAAGGCCAAAGAAGAGCTCAGCCTATATTGGTTATCTGATATGAGATCTGACTCACAGAACTTTTCTTCAACTGTATACATGAGTTAAAAGTCAAAGACTTTGGATGTGAAGACAGTCTAAACTTTCCTAGAATTCTGCTTATGTTTGGATTCAGGCTTAGTGCCTAATATATGAGGCTAATGTAGACCATCAGTCAGGGCATAGACCTTTCCAGTATTAAGTTTTGTATCAGTTCCTCAAATAAGATTTCATTGCTAATGAATACATACGTCACTAGGCATAGAAGTGGTCAAAAATACTATCAAATTGTGCCTGGAACTAAAGAAAAGGCAATAGAAAACTGTCGTGATATGTTTTGTGTTAATTTGTTGTTTTCCAAGCTGTTCTCCCATTTTTCAAGTGATTTCATTTTACTTGCCAGGGGATTTCTTGCACAGATAGATGTATATTTCTGTGGTCAAAGAAAGTAAAGAGTCAGTGTGACCTCCCTCTCAGATGCCACTGCTTAGCAAGGTTACATACCTCAAATGATTTTTAGCAGTGAAAACCAGTACTCAGCATCATTTTCAGTTTGTCGTAGGAACAAGTGGAATTGAAAATAGAGAAGAACCACTAGGTCACATAGCCTTTCCAAGAAAGATATGGAGGATTATTTATTTTACAATAGCTGTGTATTGTTTAGAAAATATTTGAAAAATTAATATTTTAGAGATCATGCAGCATAAGATAACTCCACAGCTCTTTCTGAAAGTTTATTTCTTTCAATTTGCATTGCACTAAAAGCTCTGTGAAGGTTCCTAGAAAGAGTAATATGTCAAAATACCTATTTTCAAATGGAAACCTCTTCCTTTTACTTCAGATGAAGTAGAAAAGTCATCTTCAGATGAGACAATTTTTCAGGGATATGTGTTGCAGTGGTACAAAATGCTAACCTGCCTCTAATATAAATAAAACCTCATCCCAAGCACCTCTGAATCAAATTGACTAAGGACTTGAGTACAGATATTCAGAACAATGTCTTTATCGATTGGGGCTCTTCAGAGGAATAATTGTACTGATTTTTTTCCAGATTAAATTTTTTTCATATTAGCATAATTCCTAAATTCCCATTGGCTTAGTAAATGTGCTTCCTAATGAAGTAAAAACTTCTTTTATTTATGAGATATTTGATAAGATGCTATGATGGATGTTGTAACTAAGAAAACTAGTCTTCAGTGAAACCATTCTAGGAATTTACTTCTGGTTAGGTACCTGTCTGAAAATAGAATAAAGAGATCTTACTGGGAAATAGTTACACTCTGAGGTCTTACATTGAAGACATTCAAATTTCATTATGCAATGTCAAAAGAAGTCTTCAAAAATGGCTAGGGTACAGCTATGGGTGTTGCCATTACGACATGTATGTTAAAAAAATAAATGATTAACAATACAAAAGTTCTCACAGTAAGGTAGCAAACCTCAGTTTTCTGGTAGAACAAATTCTGGAATATTAATTTGCCAAGCCAAGGAGACTGTACTATGTACTTGTGAACTTCATCATTTGTTCTTTTAATGGTATATATGGCAAATGGAAAAGCAAATGAACCCTGAGTGCACCCTCAGCAAGTTTGCCAATGACACCAAGCTGTATGGTGCACTTGACACACTGGAGGGAAGGGATGCCATCCAGAAAGATCTTGACAGGCTTGAGAGATGGGCCTGTGCAAACCTCATGAAATTCAACAAGGCCAAGTCAAGGTCCTGCATCTGGCTCAGGGAAATCCCAAGCACAGATACAGGCTGGGCAATGGGTGAGTTGAGAGCAGCCTTGCAGAGAAAGTCCAGGAGGTGTTGGTGGATGAAAAACTGAATATGAACCTGCAATGTGCACTCACAGCCCAGAAAGCCAATTGCATCCTGGGCTGCATCAGAAGAAGTGTGCCAGCAGGTTGATGGAGGTGATTCTCCCCCTCTGCTCTGGTGAAACTACATCTGGAGTATTGTGTTCAGCTCTGGGGCGCCCAGCATAAGAAAGACGTGGACCTGCTCAAGTAGATCCAGAGAAAGATTACAAAAATGATCCAAGGGCTGGAGCGCCTCACCTATGAGAAAAGGCTGAAAGAGTTGGGTTTGTTCAGCCTGAAGAAGAGAAGGCTCTAGGGGTACATTATAGCAGCTTTCCAGTACTTAAATAGAGCCTACAGGAAAGATGGGGAGGAACTCTTTATTAGGGAATGTAGTGATAGGACAATGCATAATGGTTTTAAACACAGAGAGGCTAGATTTGGATTAGATACTAGGAAGAAATTCTTTATGGTGAGGGTGGTGAGACACCGGAACAGGTTACCCAGAGAAGCTATGAATGTCCAATCCTCAGAAGTGTTGAAAACCAGTTTGGATGAGGCCTTGAGCAACCTGGTCTAGTGGAAGGTGTCCCTGCCTATGGTAGAGGAGTTCAAACTAGATGATCTTTAAGGTTGCTTCCAACCCAAACCATTCCATGATTCTGTGATTCTATGGTGCTATGAAATGTAGTATTTTAACATTATAAACATCACTAGAGATACTAAAGCAAGGTTCAGCTTCTCTACAATAGATACACATAATCTTTCTAAAAACCATAAGAATATATCTGTTCATATGAAGTTTTCAAAGTATAAAGTTTTTGCCTGAGGTATTTTGAAAATACTATGTTTAGAAGAAAATATTAAGGGAAAAGTGAAAAGAAATTATTTAAGTGAGGTTTGAAAGTGAATTTGCAGCTTTGTTTTTAACTTTACAGTATTTACTAAACTGGAAAAGCAATTAACTTCTCAGGTTGTAATTTAATTTTTCTGCTGGTATGGTTTAATGTTCTCAGCTTGTGGGCATGAAGAGAACACATTCTAATGCAGCTGTTCTTTTAAAGAAATACATTTGTAACAGGTAATTAAAGAAATTTTGCTATAAGTAATCTATCCAATGGGATGAATATTGGTCTAGAAACCTCAGATGATTTTCTAGGAGCTACTGGTAAGCATGACCTATGGTGACTTAGTACTGGGGTACTGAGGTTGATGTGGAAGGTCTATGGAACAAAGAATGCTGCAGATCATTAGATGCTTTTTGAAATGAAGTATTTTTTCTTTAGGCTATTTAAGAAAGTATCTTCTAGAATTTAAGAGCCAGAATCTGTGAAGTATGTGGGTAATAAATGAAACTTAAAATTTACTACAATTCTAAATTTAGTTCTAGCCTTTTTAGAGAGAGGGGAAAACATTCTATACTAATCAATAGAGAACAGTAACCTAGCTATAAAGTTGCAGGTTACTTAATTGTATGTTACTTAGACTATGAGGGTTTTTTTTCATTGTTCATTAATTTCTTTAAGACTTTTTCATAAGGGGAGTGTTGGATGACAGAAGAGGTAGACCATAGACATCAGCAGTGTTGAATGAAGCCTGCAGACATCTTTAATGCTTTCCATCTAACTCCATTAATTTAAGAGGTGTTAGAACACATTTAAAGACTGACTTCACCCTTTTTTATTTTCCTGCTAAAGACAAAAGCAAAATATATTCATGTCTTACAGAAGGTTTTGTTGAACAGGTTCATAACCTACATGGAAGACATATGTCCAAGCTGCAAATGTTAACTTTCATAGCACACTCCTGTAGGGTGATACTCACCTTGTTTCTCTTGGGGCCCACAGAAATCTCTTTTTTATGGCTTAGGTCAAATTTATGATCTTTTTTGGCAGCAGAGCACACCAGCTATGCAAGTCTTGTGCCTATCAAGGACCACAAAGTCCTTTGTATAGGATGTATAGCAGCCTGTCTCTTACAGATGGAGGTTATAAAGGACATATTCAGATATGGTGCATGTAGTCTACCCAATCTCTGAAGGACAATCTTACAGTAAGATAGATGATGAAGCTACTACACCTCAGTCCTTAGAAACAAAGGAAGAAACCTCACTGACTTCTCCATTTTTAAAACTTAAAAATTCCTATTAGAATTTTCAAGTGTGCAGTATTAAGTTTCTATAGCTTTTAAACAGGTGGCTTTCCTGTCTAATTGCCAAAATCCACTGAAATGATCTATTTTAACCCTGGATCCTTGTATTGTATAGTACTTCTGTTAGATAACTGATTACTTGTGAATAACATACAGTGAAAAAGTGGAAAATAATTATGCAAACAGCTTTAAATAAAGGAGGAGGTCAGATCTGACTGGATTAAGTAACCAAGAGTCAATATGTAACATTAGGGAAACACTCAGGTTACAGCATTCCCTAACTCTTGACAGAGAGAAAATTACAGGAGAGAGAGAGTCACTACCACAACATGTGTTACAGGACACTGGTGGCAGAACCTGGAAGATTTAATGAACTTTTCTGAGAAGTATGTATCCATGGTGGAACACTGACTCTACATACCTACTATTTGGGGACCTTGGGCTTTACATTGTGATAACAGGTTTATCTCCACCGTGTGGGTAGCTGGCATATAGTGCAAACAAAGAAGTGGCAAACACTCTTTTAGTACATCCTTCCTTCATAGATTGTAGCAAAAGCTATAATCATCTTGGTCCCACCAGCCAAACAAGTTTCTCTCACTTGGAGAAATGTTAAAATCTGGGAAGTCTGGTGTTAAAAGCATCATGGGAAAACACCAACAAGCTACAATGTGACTGAGCTTGGTAGTGTATAATTCTCTGGCTCCCTTCAGCTGAGCACTGAGCACTGCTAGGAGGCACTGGAGCATTCAGACTTGCAGTGTAGCTGTAGCTGTTTGCACAAGAGCAGGCAGCACCCACATTAGGCAGGTGAGGCAGCTTCTATGGCATAGCCTACACCAGGAGGCTACTGGCACTTCTGGCTCCCTGCCCTGCAATCATTCCTTCCATGCCCTTCACTCCCCAGATTGCTCTAGTAGAGTATTTTCTCTGCTTCGTACCCTACCTGTTGCATGAGAGAAAATGGATTTTTTCCTTGGTAAGTCTCTAAGTCTTTCCTATCTTGGCACCCTGAGAGAGTGCTGATCCAAGCACTGAGCTTTTCTCAGTGCCTGTGCACCATTTTCAGAATTTACCATGGAAGGAATAAGGATTAGTCCCAAAATCTTCACAATTTTCATTACAGCACTGAAAGCTAGGATGAATTCTGTGCATGGAACCAACAAAACATAGTAATTTTAAGTGAAAGTGAACTACACGCAGTATAGNCTGGGGGTCCCAGAACTGATTGGAAGATGTATAGCATAATTTAGTTGAAAAACATAACTCAACTTTGAGCTGTTTCTAATAAATAAACTTACATGCTCTTACTGATCTTCTACCCATGAGACCTTCCATTTCCATGAATCGCAGTTTTGCACATAATGACTGAGATGCCATGCAAGTATCCTAGGCAAGACTTAAATCAGTGTTCCTAGACCTACTCCCTTGTGGAAATGAACATCCTTTTGTGTAAGATGCCAAAACAGATGTATCATGCCACACTCACACACTTTCCACCCCACTTTATATATATGATTTGGTACCCTGATAAGAATACATGAAACCCTTACTGTTCCTGACTATGCCATGTTGGTGTTACTCAGTCAAGACAGAGTTGAACAAAAAACCAATCATATTTTCAGTTTCTGTGTAAATATGTCATAGAACTGTGATGTTGTAGTATTAGCTACTTAGCTTGAAGTGAGGCTTTTTCTAAGCACCAGCACCCTGATTGGTTTATTAGTTCCAGTTTTAAAGTTCTTTAAATCTGATAACGTCCTGTGTTTGGAGGGTTTCACAGTTCACTGAACCAGTTCAGCCTAGATCTAAATCTAAATAAACACGAGGCTGTCTTGTCTCTTACGCAACTCTCATGCACTAACTTACCAATAAAAGCCTGTAGGATCTATATAAGCAACTACCATCCACAACAGCAGAAAACAACTGGGTATTGAGGAAACTGAAACAAAAAGCTTGCAAAACACACACATAAAAGCCGTATCAAACAACCATTAGGCGTTTTCTGAAGAATCTTGCCTACCTTGGCCACCCATGAGCTCTTTGCCTGTTATTCAAGACAGCTGGCCTAAAAAAAGGGATCTCGCTTCTGCTTATATTTATTAAATCTACAGGAAGGGCCCATCAATCACAACAATGGGTTTTAAGTGTTTGCTGGGTGAGGGAGAGTCCCACAAGCAGTCTTTGAAGTGTCTTTTGCTGAAGGTAAACATCTGAAGAACATAAATAGCTGCTCTTCTTTCCCAATGAGTGACCTTGTCAAAGTGGGTAGAATGGAAAGACGGGGGAGGGGTTCCGTCATGAAAAGGAAAAGCAATAAAGGATTCCTTATGACAGCAATTTGCACATTTACTGCTCTTTGATATGTTAACTAGATTTTGCAAAATGGAATTCTTTGTCTTTTAGAGGTCCTTGGGCAGTGATAGCTCACAGTCAGAACAATGTTTTGCAATAGGCCTAATGCCTCTTCTAATTAATAAGGTAACTTGGGCAACCTCTGTAAATCAGTGACATTATCATTATAACACGACACAAGTGAATAGTTGTTTATAAGGAAGGAAAGATGCTCATAACAGCAGTAGCATTATTTACTGAGCTCATTGACTAAAGTGAATTGTATTGAACACAAGGGGATCAATAGGTTATGGGCCCTGTTCACTAAACTTTTACAAGCCATTTATGAACCTTTGATTCTGGAAAACAGCCCTTCTCCATTCAGAAAACTGCGAATGTAGCAGCAATATGTTTCAGTTTTCATACTCAACATAGACTAAGACTACATGGTACAAATTCTCCAACCACACTGAAAACAAACCAGAAGATCAGTATGTTCTCTTAAAAGAATAATAAAATACTTTTAAAGAGTAAAATGTACAGGTATGTATGCATATGACCACTGTGGGAAAGAAGAAGATAATAAACTAGCCTACAGAAAGAAAAAGTAACGATATTTTATTAAGAAATACATTATAGTAGGCAATGCACATCATGGCAACCCCATTAGCCAACAAAACATGTTGGATCCTGGGATGGGGACAGCAAACTCAAGATTCTTTCTTGTAAGTAAACTCACCTGTTATATTGCAAACTGCATCATGGTGAGTGAGTATTTTCACTTGTTGGATAAAAGCAAAGGAAGCTGCATTTCAGCAGCAAATTAAGTGATTCACAGCTTAAGCAGAACTGTTTGGGTATTCTATATATACTTAAAAAGAATTGTAGGAACTACACAATATAGAGCAGTAAGGGAACTTAGCCCTATCAAAATAGAGTGCTGCATCCTGTTTTAGTGGGAATGCATTTTAATGTTGTGGAGGAGCGTAATAAGTTTTTTTCTGCACTTACCAGTATAAGCCACAGACAAGATCAGGGCAGTTATGGGGTCATTTTCTCTAGCCCTCATCAACAGCCCTTGCCAAGATGAAGCTTTCTTTCTGAGTCTTTTCTCAGCCAGCTCTTTTCCATACCTTGGTCTCATACTAGCTTTATTTCTGTCCCTACAAATCCCTTTTCCTTCTTTTGTTACTCTTGAGATAGTTACCTTCTTTAGTTCACATGGATCAATACCATGGAGTGAGGTTTAAGGTGAGGTGAGAATTTGGGAGAGAGATACCAGTGAGAAGATGATAGAAAGATTTCAGAACATTATCCCTATTGTAATACTGCACCAGTCCTGCTCTAGTTCACTTCTGGATTTTACTAGGAGCTGAATCTGGTCCCAGGCACAGTCTGAAAATCACTTGGGGTCTTCTGTAGCCCCTGGTGCGATAACTGTGCTGACAGCAGAGGGAGCATTAAACTCATTGCCCACGGGAAAGTGTGGGGAGTGATACCCATGTTCCTAGAATCCTTGTATGGGTAGGATGAGCTCATTAGCCTTCTGGCAGTCATCCTAAGAGAAGGACAGCTCTGATTCCAAACCTGGGCAGATGGAGCTTGTTTAGCCCTGTAAGGCCTTCCATCTAAGAGGTTAAACCTCCGTCCTAAGGACTTGGCTGCCAGCATCCAAGCTTGCTAGGCCCTGGCAGATGAATCTTAGGATAAAGTGGGGGGGCAGCCTAAAAAAAAATCCATTGCTCAGGCTGGAGCGTGCTATCCGCTAGCCTCTTTTTATCAGCGCACTTGGAAAAGGTGCTGATGAGGAGCATGGATGGAGCCCTCCCTGGATCTTTGTTCGCGAAGCCTAGCCACAACGAATCTGGTCCATAATTTATTGCTTCTGTCAGTGTAATCCCACATACCTCAAAGCTTGTAGAAGGGGGGAGGGGGAAAACAACAAGACAAAAGCAACACAGTCTCTCCCTGTCTAGTGCTGGAAGTGGTTTACTCTCTACATTAGCTCCTGCCAGGGACACAGCCCTGCTTCAAGGTGAAGGACCAATCTAGACACTAGCCTGCTGATAAGAGTGCTGGACATTGCTGAGGCCGAGTAAGGCCAGGGTACAGCAAAGGCCTGCATCTTCCCTCATCATTCCTGCATGGGCTGCTTGTGCTCAAGTAACAAACAGTCCTCATTCTGATAGAAAGAAGAGACTTCACCTATATATGATATTACAAGGAGGGGAAATGTCTTCACCTATCAAGAGCTGAGAATGTAAATGATAGCTTGATTATTCACAAATGTCTACCCACACTGAGGGACTGTGACTGACCCTCACCATTCCATTTAGCTACATCAGTGATATATCGGAGATATAGACAGATAATTTCTTGATTTTCTTAATTCCTTCTCTCTTTTCTGAAATTTGGATGGAAATCTGTTTCCTTTCAATGTTCTGAACATGAATCCATCATCTGGAATACTGCGTCCAGTTCTGGAGCCCTCAATACAGAAAGGACATGGATCTGATGGAGTAGGTCCAGAGGAGGGCCACAAAAATGATCAGGGGGCTGGAACACCTCTCCTATGAGGACAGGCTGAGGGAGCTGGGATTGTTCAGCCTGGAGAAGAGAAGAGAAGACTTCGGGGGGGACCTAATAGTGACTTTCCAGTACCTAAAGGGAACTTACAAGAAGGCTGGAGAGGGCCTGTTTGCAAAGGCCTGGAGTGAAAGGACAAGGGGCAATGGTTTTAAGTTAGAGAAGAGTAGATTTAGACTGGATGTTAGGAAAAAGTTCCTCATCATGAGGCTGGTGAAACACTGGAACAGGTTGCCCAGGGAGGTAGTTGAGGCCCCATCCCTGGAAGCATTCAAGGTGAGGCTTGCCAGGGCTCTGGGCAACCTGATCTAGTTGGGGATGTCCCTGCCCAGTGCAGGGGGGTTGGACTAGATGACCTCCAGAGGTCCCTTCCAACCCTAACCATTCTATGATTCTATGATTCTATGATTAGATGGGCTGGTGTTACCCTCTAGGGAATTGTCTGTTCCCTCTTCCCTAGTATTATTTTTCCCATGATCTACTCTCTCTGAAAAATGTGTGGATTTTTTTTTTCTGTCTTTACTTTAGGTCTTCTTGTACTAATCATCTTTGCTAGCAAAGGCAAGGTCTAAGGTTCCTTGTTCCGGGAGAAAGATGAACTTATTACTAAAATAAAAATGCACATAAGCCCGTAGGCCAGTTTATGTGGCTGGCTAAATAAAGATGATGGGTTTGAATACCCTTTCCCATGAGGTTTCATCTGCTTCTGAATTTTGTACCTCTGCCCTAATCCATACCATTAAAGGAAAAAAACCATAATACACCTCATTTTCCATGACCACAGAATCACAGAATGGTTTGGGTTGGAAGGGACCTCTGGAGGTCATCTAGTCCAACCCCCCTGCACTGGGCAGGGACATCCCCAACTAAACCCTACGGCAACCCGGTATTCCCAGGTGGTCTCCCATCCAAGTACTAACCGGGCCCAACCCTGCTTGACTTGTGAGATCAGACAAGATGGGGCCTGCTCAGGGTGGTTTGGGTAATTAATATAAACAATATAAACATCAGTTCGGTGTCGGCTTTCTAGTTAGAGAGGTAAAATTCCACTGAAGTCAGATTTACACCAATATCCACAAGAGAAAAATTAGGTTTCCTCTGTAGATGCTGTTAACCTTTATCAACGTCACCCAATAGTACTAAGATGGTAGCACTAGCAAATACAACACAAGGCTGATCTTCAGTAGCCATTCTCTCATTTACTTTTTGCTGATTTATCAGTTCACTAATGACACAATAGATTTTCCCATTAGTTTATTATTATTATTTATTATTTGCATTAGTGTTTTCCTGAAAGAAAACGAAAATAGAGAACTGACCTCATCTCAGCGTAGCATATTATTTTCAGGAGTTTAGAAACACTGCACAAAATGGACAGTTTCCATTTCACCAACGTTCAATCACTGGCATTCGTCTTTTGTATCCCAGAGCAATTGCATAACTCTAATATTGACCTTAACCAGAGCCCTTTGTTTCTCACCCTAACAGCCAAAAGCATTAAAAATGCGTGTTTACTTAATTTGTCCTGGCATGCAGTGTAATTACAAGCAGTTTGTTTTCTGTGTTGTAAAATATGGGCTAGAGAAGGAATAAAGTAATGTGGAAAATTAACATTGTGATGTACTGTATAGCGGAATAACACTAAAAACACTTAGCTGTGTTAGTACTGGAGGTGCTATTTGTGTTGTATGCAAGAGCAATAAGGAATTAAATGCCTCTTTCTAAACTATATTTGCATGATTTTCAACTGCAGTAAAATTAATCTGAGCTGCCTCCAAGTACAAAAGAAAAAAATCAAAATGCAAATAGAACAGAGCAGCACTCATGCAGCCTTTAGAGTTATACTTTTCTGTTCTGTGAATTCCAGCACACCACTTACGGGTCTCTGTAGTTCTTACAGAAATGGACCAGGAAAACACATTTAAAGATTCCAAAGCTGTGTCTAGCAGTCTTTGCTATAGTTGTGGCCACACTGATAGGAGCTTTCTGATATGATGAAGCAGCTACCCCCAGTTTCATCTGAAATGAAACAGTTTTTAGTAGCTGCAAATCAAATGCTTACACAAAAAATAAGTCTGTTAAGCTTTCCTGGTGTGGCAAAGTAGTTTGCTAGGATATTTTCCTTCTTTGTGTCTCTAGAGTAAATATTGCATCCAAATCTAGCATTACTCCACCTCTGCTAACTCCTTCTATGAAAGATTCACTACATTCCCTCTACCTCCTTTATAAATCTCCTGTTTTCTTTGTGAAGTACTAAGTGTCTTCATAATTACAAAAGTATAAATATCAATTAATATAATTAGATTTGGGAGAATATTACCTGTTTGTACTGAAATAGCCAAGAGCAAAAAAACCCCTTCTCTATATATTTTTTGCTATTATTTTTTCTCTGTCTTCTCTTTCATACTTTCTGTGGAAGATCGTAGATATTGAAACAATATGAGTTCCATTTCCTACTATTTATGCACATTTGGGAGGTAAAAAAATTAAGATAACTGGGGGGGAAAAGCATACCAAATCACTCCACTGTAAGAGGATTTTTTCCCTTTATCCCTCAATGAAGACTTTCCCTCAGAGATATTTGTTAAAAACCAGTCTCTGGGTGAAAGTAAACATTCGACCCCTTTGTTTTTATATCTTTGCTCCATGCAAAGAAATAAGCCGTTTTCCTACTGAAAGACAGACACTCTTTCTGTGCAGAAAGGGATGCTCAGTCTCCTTATTCTGGCCCTGGTGCAAAAGCGTTTATCCACTTTGTCATCTGACTCATTTATATTTTTCAATAACAAGTTGGAATGAACCTGGAAGACACGGGAGCTTTTAACAGCAGTCAAGAAGAAATCCACCTTTAGCCTACTGCAGACTGGAGCTAGGAAAGTCATTAGATTAACCTCTCTTGACAGGTCAGGCTCAGCAAATATTCTTAAAAATAACTCTTCCAGTAATTTATGACCTTTGGGGAGCATAATCAATAGTGTTAAGAGGAGAGGCAGCCAGACAGCACTTCCTAGTAGGAGAAAGTTTCTTGTCTTTGTAATGTTTGCATTCTGTCTGCTTGTATGCAGTAAGAGTGAATTGGCAGTGATATCATACCCCTTTAGCACCATCAGTTTTGGAGACATACATTTTTATTGTCAATTTGCCGTCTCCTCCGTTATTTCATACAGTATCTAATTCCAAGAAAAACCAATGCACAAATGTGATTACAAAGTAAGGGGAAAATGCAGAGTTCATTTTCTTCCACATTCCCTCTAATATCTCTGGATCATTTGAGGGAGAATGGTCCTCTGCCCCAGGATGTTTTAATGCAGAGTCTTAAATGTATACTTCATTTTAATGCACAATGAGCTCCTCACAATGCTTAATTAAGCACATTCTTACATCCCTCTAAGATCAGTGCCTAGGAGAATTTTATGCTCTGTTTCTGGGTTGTTTGTTGTTTTTTTTTTTTGTGTAAGATTGGTTAAACTATGCAAGCGAAAACAATATTTCTATCTTTGTTAATAATTTTGATGGATTTTATGACCAGTTAGACTTCCTCTAGCTTTATATGTAATACAGAGCATTGCCCTGGATATTCAAACATAGAGTTATTCCTGCAGGGTTCAGTATTGAAGTCCCATTTTCTGTAACCGGAGACCCTCAGGAGGATACATTGATTTCAGTGGGGCCTCACATTCACTGTCTGCATGCTCTAGCCACATGGACCTGCCTGAGGCAGGACTACTGCCCATCTTTCTCTGCAAGGACTTCTAGGGACATAGGAAAGGATGAAGCATGTCGCACTGTAATATGATACCACACTTATTTTGACACCTTTCAGAGAATTACTGAATGTTGGCTTTTCCAACGTCCTTGGAATGGAAGAACAGTTTGGAAACTCAAAGAATAAAAATAATTTAGAAATAAAATAATTCATATTCATGTTCTTGGGCAGAAGGTTTAATACACACTACTTAAGTCAGCTTTGACCATCTAATGCTAACAACTAATACTAGCTTTTCTCTAGAGCTACAGTGAAACTGAAAATGATTTCCCCCCCAACCCTGCTTTCCACCTTCATTGTCAAACTGAAGGAGAAATCTGGACAGTATCAAGCATGACTACAGAACTCTGGAGGACAGTAATCGAGGGCATTGGTACCCAGCTGGTTTTCTCCTCAGTCCTGCTGCTGAGAGGAAAATGTGTGAGGCCCTGAAAGGAAAAGGAGCTCCAAAAAGTTGGTTAATATTCAGAGATCATCTCCACAGACCTCAAGAGCTGTCCATCTCAGTGAATAGAAAGTTAGACAAAACTGCCAGGAAGCCTGTGTGGATGAGTAAGAAGCTCCTAGCCATTCTGTGATTCTGTGAACATGCAGCTCTTGGAAGTTACACACACAGCCATGCTCCAGGTTTATTTCCTCTGTACCTTGTGGTACTCTCTGATATTTTTCCATGGAACACAGAAGTTTTCCTCTATAAGCAGTGACATTGAAAGTCTTACCACCAAAATTAGCTCCTGCCTAGGCTTCACTATACTTTATCTGGAATTTTCTGGATAATTATGTTCCTGTATGCTATTATAGTCAGACTGATGATTCTGAAAAGCACCAGATCTATTCCACATACATTACACAGATAGTCATGTTCACATGAAATACACAGCACATGCACAGAACATGTAATCCAGTTTTGAAGACCTGTGCTGTAGCTCAGTCAGAGGAACAGGTCTGTCTGGATATCAGGAAATTCTGAAAAGATGCAAAAAAACTATCATATTTCCACTAAAAAAAAGAAATTTATTTTTTTACCCTCAGGTTAGTTTTAGTTTTGTAGTTGTATTTAATGGAGTAAACCCAAATAATTTAGCTAATAATTTAACTTTTCCTATGTGACCTATGTGACCTCTGGATATTCTTAAAAACTCAGATTATATCAAGGATGCAATAGTTAGTGTGAGTTACTACTGCAGAGTACTTACAAGAACTAGAGGAACCCATAAGCAACCAGAAGTAAACAAACAGGCATAGAAATGCTATCTTGCTCTTTATATAATGATGTAGGGTGCAATTAAATTTTATTATCCTTTGGGAGGGATTATAGAAGTCAGTTGTGGCTTCAGAGTTAGTCATATCATCATCCTAAACATATGGCAACAAAAAAAAATATCAGTGGCATCTACTGGCTTCTGTAGCCCAAGTAACAACATTCTCTCCCTCCAATACTTCAGTTGTATTCCAATCCAATGTATTTCCACATGTGAAATTCCTGTTTTCTTTGTGGAGCTTTTGCAACACCAAATGCTAAAATACCGTTCACTCAGGGCTGAAGTGAATATCATTAAAGTTTGCTTTGCAGTTCTCTAGACTATGGACATACATTTTTTTCTTGGTTTTGACTAAAAGTTGATCAAATCTTTAGGCCTTGTTTAAAAAAATTCTCATCTTTTACAATCTGTAGTCAACATAATGTTATCTTTATCTGACTGTGTGCATCATGTATTCATATTCTTACATAACATTCGCCAGATACAACACTGAACAATGTAATAGAGAACATTCTCTTTCTTTTAAGTCAAACTTATTTCTTAGGTCAGCAAGTAACAGTTGTAATTTAGAAAGCTGAGAAAACAAGAATATATTCCACCTCTCTGTCTCTTATAAGCACTCTTTTTCTTCCAGATCTTCGTGCATCTGCAGGTGAACCTATGCAGTTTTTCTTTTCCTATGCTTGTACTTTCTTATGTTGAAATAGCAGCAGATCTTAGAAAATAAGAATGCAAATAATTCATTTTTCTTTTAATGTCACTTTAGCATCTCTAACGACCAAGGTATATTAACATAAGAGAAAAAAGTCTGCATGACTTCTTCCATCAAGGAAATATACTCTTACTCTCATTCATCATTGTGTTGACTTTGTTCATTGATAATACTTTTCAACAAACGTTTTCAAAGAGAAGATTTTGTCTATAAAGTGCAAATGTATAATTCTGAAATTCAGTGCTGATAAATAGTTACTAATAACTGTTGAAACTGAACTTTTCCATATTATGCAGAATTGTATCTTTTTGCCTTAAGGTGTTTTTGCACAAATGGTGAACAAGCTTGTTTCTGCAAGAGCTAGCCCATGTCTCATGTCTTTCCACTGACAGAATGACAGGAAGGTTCCATGCTATCCCTGCTGATGAACAGATTCAGTAGTTGCTGGTGTTTTCTTTCCTGCCCAAAGAAATTCAAAACAGATTTGAATTTGCTGGACTGCAGTGTTTGTGTTTACAAGAGGTTGTACTACTGTGATGAAAACTTTTGCAGCTGGAGGTAGTTGCCCACAGATGAGCAGTAAGAGATGTTAGGGTAGAAGAAATAAATCTGGACAATGCAATTAACTTGGGACAACTTTTCCCCCCATTTTTTTTTTTACTGTCTTGATTTTAGCTCTAGATAGAATATTTAATTTTGAAAAGAGGCAACAGTTATAATTTCAACTTTTTTCTTTCTTTTTTTTCAAGGATATATCTCTTTTCCCAGCATGTTCTTGAATGCATAGGGAAATTCTTTCAGCCTATATTGAAATCAAAAACTTATTTGTGCAAAGATTGACAATATTCCATTTGATTTGAATGTCGTAATTTGAAAATAACCTGGGGCCACTTAATAGACTTACTTTTCTTGTAAGCATTTGATTCATAGCTGCTAAAAAAGGTTTCATTGCAAATGAAACTTGGGGCATCTGCTTTGCCATGTCAGAATGACAATCGAGTAGGATGCTAGGAAGACATGGAATAACATGAAAAAAATCCATCCAGCTGCATTGAAATTGTTTAAGCGTTTCTCTCGTGTGCATAACAGTATCCATAGGAAAGAGAAAAATCTGTGCAGACCATGAAACAGATGTTATCTAATTCCCCTTCTATGAATGCCCATGGTGCAAAAACCCTGTGACTCTTCAGATTCTACAAGCTGTGTTACAGCAGCTTTTTTAAAAGGAGGAAAATCTCTGCAGTGACCAGTTACAGTTTCTATTGTTCTCCACTGAGAGCAAGAGGAAAACAAGAGCAGACTTTATAGCTATTCCTTTCTCCTTACAAGTGTATATGTTGCTTTACAATACTCCCTTTGTAGGGACAGTAATCTCTTCCATTTTCATGCTCATAAAATAACAATTCTTTTCATTCCATAAATCAGTCTTGAAGTATTTTCAGTTATATTGATATATGGATAGTTTTTGTACAAGAAAGGTTTATTAACTAAGATTGAAGAAACAGAACAAACAGTAAGCTGCAAATGCCTGAACTCCTTAAGAAGATTGGCCTCAAGGTTTTGAAAACTGATTTGAACACCTGAGAAAACTTGAATTTGCTTCATGTTGTTTGAGTAGACACCAAATGATATGCAGAAACATGCATTTGCAACATAACCAAGTGTTTGTGCTGTGGAAGAGATCATTCATGACATATGTGTATAAACCCAGTTGTTCACTAATGAGTTGCATGTGCAAGTTGAAAGAATAGGATTGATAATGTGTCATTTAATGCCTGATGACAAATTAAAGTCATGGTGGCATTTCAAGCTCATTCAGCACCTTATAACCATTGTGTTGGGACACAGATTTGTCTTGATTGCTGCAGGTAAACTTTGCTCTAATCAAGCAAACCTCTGACAAGCCTATTGTCTCTTTGGTTGCCATTTTAAACTCAGGATGTATTTAGTTTTCAGAGAGCCTTTAGGTATGATAGCCTCAGAACAGATTTAGGAGTTGTTTATGCTCCTGTAGCTTTTTTCCTGGACTTCTTAGATTTCTGCAGTTGAAAGAATGAACTAGTGTCTCTGTGTACGTATCTCATAAATAACAGTAGATGTAGCCAGCAAAACCTTCTGTGCTTTAGTCATCAGGAGATATAAATAATATTTAAGCAAGGTATAACTCATTTGATGGTTCAGGTTGAATGCAAGCATTGTGAATGTCATTATTCCAGGCCTTGAAGAAGTGAAGCTTTGTAACAGTTCTAGAGGATGGGTCAGCATGGAACTGGAACCGCAGACAAATCCTCTAGCAGCTTGTAGCAACAAAGTAATACGAAGAGGCATAGTCAAGTAGAAGACATTTCTATCATTATTAAGGGAGAAAATAGAATTTTGCTACAGAAGAACAAACATTTATGATCTACTGTATGCATAGACAGTTTGTGTTCACTTGTAAGCATAAAGACAGACATTTGAGGGATGTAAGTGGAGATACAAATATGAAAGAGATGTGTAAATTGTATGATAGGTCTGAAGCACAACCAAAACAACAGAGATTGGTGCAAGAACAGCCACAATAAAACTATTAAAATGTACAAAATGGAGTAAAGTGGTTTAACTTTTGCATACCTAAAAGTAAAGACACATGATATGCACTACTTATAATTTATTCAAAATACATTCTGTCATTACCGAAACTAGTGGAGAGAGTACTTGAGAAGGGAAAAATTATGTTGAAATGAGAAATGTTTAATTGAATATTTATTGACTTTTTATTATACCACAAGCCTAATACTTGATGTCTAAAGTTGCCTGTGTTTTAGTGGATAAAGATAAAGGTGAGAACATTAAATAACACTATAAGAAAGAATATACATAAATTGAATCAGGAACAGGTATTTTCTTCAGGAAAACCCCTTTAAGCAGAGTTTCCCAAACTTTGTCAAGTAGCAAGCTTCTCTTAACTCTCAAACGTTTTGTGTATTATGCTCTCTTGACCAAACTTTTAACTGGTAACCTTACTTAATAGAGTTCTGAAGCACAGCTGTAGATTGCTTAGTATGTAGAACCCTTAGCATGGCCTTGCAACCATAATTTTACATTCAAACCCCATTTTTTGTTTACTACTGCGTTCCTAAAGTTCTTTCTAGCGGAGTACCTTGCTGTTCATTTGTAGATGCCTTCATCTTCACTTAATAGAAAATCACATTGTCTGTGTATGAGTAATTCTGAAAATTGTAGACTACAGAATATATATAGTGCTATGGGATCTTGTTTGTCCAATTACACTAGGGTCAAGACTTTACTAAAATCAGATGCAAAATCCAGCAACTATGCAAACCACTAAATATCCAAACAGTATTTTGAATTAAGTTAAACTTGCTATCTTCTCAATTATTCTGCAGAAATAAAAAGTAAGAAAATCTATGATCAGTACCATTGGAAAGTTTTTACTAAAACAGTACTCTAGAGTTTGTTGAAAAGATCCATAGATCCTAGAACATGTAAAGAAATAATCTTAATAGTCTTAGTACAGTCCTTTACAGTGTTCCTTGGCTATATAGGTCCTTGAGCATCTTGATTTACTGTGTGACTTAGCTGAAAGTGAACATCAGTACTCCTTTCTCTGTGCTAGGATCATATTTATAGGAACTTCCAGTGTCAAGAGTTAAAAAGAATAGTTTTCTGTTCTTGGTCAATGACTACAATACAATTGAAAGGGTAAATACTGTAAATTAAGAGCTTTGACAGTTGCTGAAGTATAAGAGATCAAATGAAAGAAGTAATATCAAATGTAACTCACTAAGAAAAAACAAAATGCATCCTGTGAATGTAAACAGATATGATCGATCAATCATTTATGGTGCCACTGGGTCTTCCTGAGGTTGTGGTTCTAGCAAGGTCAACAGCTAGATCCAAGGGCCCTGATTATGAATCCTAAGTATCCCCTTTTATTGCAGTACATCCAATGTGGATTGTAGAACATTTTGTTCTAACCATGTTTTTGATTTAGAAATAGGTAGATCTATATGGAAGGTGGTCCCCACCATTTTATTCTTTCATGGGATTCTCTACTGGGCACTGAGATGAGTAAAATACATCTAGATTTTACTCACTCAGTATCTTACTGTTGGAAATCCTGTTTACACCATTTAATATTGTAACCCTATTTTTATAGCCCCTGCACACCCTAACATTTCTGCTTTGGATGAAAAGATAGTATACACTTCCTTACTCAAGCAAAACTTCAGCATCTTGCTTTCAGATGCAATTTTGCTGAAGGGAATATGAGTATAACTCAAATGAATATAGCTTCAAGAACTGTAAAGAGCACTGTGCTATATGTCAGCTTTTAATAACTTGTTACCACTCTCTTTAAACTTGTCTAATTGTATTACACGGTAGACCCATGGAAGGTAGAATGGAATATTTATGTTTAAGTATTTTTAGAGGTAACTTCCTATTTCTCTTTCATGTAGAGTATTTTTACTTTTGTTATGCAACAATATTAATAAAATTAAACTTGTTAGAGACTGTGTTATGAGTATGAAATTGAAAACTAACTTGAGAATAAATTTGAATACCCTAAATCAGAACACAAAATGTGTAAGCAGCATGCACTCTTACTAAAATGCATTTTCTAGAATATGACTAAGTAAAAATTGTCTAAACAGTAGAGGAAGAATAAAGCTTAGGAAATCAAAAATTCTCAGTTCTTTTTAAGCTTTAGCCCAAGTTTCTCATTGAAAGTAAGCTTAAATTGAGGAACTGTAGGCTGTTATTGTCACAAAACAATCCTCCTTCAATAAGAAAGCAAAGACATTTAAAACAAATTTAAATTACTAGAAAAAAGGAGAGGATTTTAAAGTACTGGACTTTTGCTTCTGCAAAAAAAGCCCTTCCTGGTATTTTTTTTTTGTTATTTTTTAAGAATGACTTTCTAGTCACAAGGAAAATCCAGTGATTAAATAAAGTGATTAAAATTAACATAAAATTACATGAGAAAATGTCTGTAACTTGTGCCCAACTCTGCTAATCCGTTTTGGATCAAAAAGAGGTAAGCAATCAAGTTGAGGCATTGATCACATATTGCTGGTTTTCTAGACAAGTGAACGTGCTCTCGCAGGCCTTGTCCCCAGAACCATGGACAGTTCCGCGCCTGGCACGGCCATGGAGGAGGTGCAGCACAAGGGGCGGATCCCTGCCAGGACACAGCTCTCAGCTTGGTCCTTCTACTTATACCCATGGCCACAAGCAAAGATCCATCTTCTATCTCATTACTAAATAGTGTAAATTTTCTGTTTGACAGTCAACTCAAAATGACTTCTGGCTCATTTTTCAATTATTCATCATCAATTTTCTCTCAGCTTTAAAAAAATTTACATCACAAACAACTTTATAATATTTTAGTGTGTCTAATATATTTTTTTCTTTTCAGATCTTTGGCATCTTCCTGCTCTTACACTGTGCTCTTCTTTTTATAGTGGTTGGATGCTAGGTTCTCTTTCCTGTTATGATAATTCTTCTGACTGCTGTGCTCCCCACCTATCCATCAGTAGGCTGAAAACCCTCCACAGAAATTCATGCACTGAATTCTCCTTCCTTGCTGGCCATAAATATAAATGTTTTTTCCCGTCACATATATTTGCTTCATCCAATCCCTCACTGCATTTTCCCTCCACTACCTTGAAATATCCTATAAATGATTATTGTAATTTTGCAACTTGAAATATTGCTGTTATTGTCACCACAAATTCTTTGCCCCAACAAGGGAGACAATAGGCATCAGGTTGCCTTATTTACTGGGAGAAAGGGATTGAAAAGGCCTGAACACATATCAATGCACAATGTTGCAAGAAATAAGGAAAAAATACCCTGTATTGGATGTGGAATGCTGTTTCTAGACAGTTTCAGATGTCCTAAAGAAGATACTAAAAAAATCTGAACACAGGACAAAACTGGTTAGTAGGCCTCATCTCATGGCATCGTCTCATCGTGCCTTGAAGGCAGAATAACAGGTAGGGGGACAAGTGAGAGAAAAAAACAAAGCTAAACTACATTAAAAGAAGAACAAGGGACTATTTTGTTTCACAGAAATGTTAATACAGCTTGCTGAAACTCTGTGAGGTTATCACCTTTTAACAGCCAGTCAACTCTTCAGGAAGGACTGCACAGAGAGTAAAACCCTGTATCCCAATTTTAGGGAATATATCCCTATGTCCTATATAGTCCAACCTATATTTATAAGAGAAATAGGATCTCCTCTGCCAACCCATGTAAGAAATTAGTTCTTATGGCAGTTCCAGTTCTGAAGTCTTCCATACTAAGGAAGACAGTGGCTTAAGTAAATATGCCAATTTTTGTATTTACATATTTATGCAGTTTGAAATACAACAGTAATCTGAAAAATTGTGGGTAGCAGAGAATTTAACTGTGTCTTGTACCTGTATTCCACAGAAGCTGATGTCTGTATTGCCTTGCTAGTAGTGGAAAGCTGAAGCACGACAAATTACAAAAAGGGTCATGTTTTAGATCATGTTGAAAAGGACTTTGAAGGTAAGAGCAGTGAACAAAATAAGCCTTCTGTTCTTGTAACAGATAAGTACACTTTCATTATGGATATAAACCGTGAAGTAAATAAACTATTTTACATAGGATGTCTTGTTCAGCAGACTTATTTGTTTTTCTGTATAGGAAAGATTTACTTTGCAATTAATTTGCCAGGTCAGAAGAAGTTGTTACAGAAAATGGGGACATTGCTCCAGGTTAATATTGTTTTAAACTTTCACTAATACTTCACCAGGAAACTAAGCTCAGCCACTCTACATGCCAGATGTGTTGTTCAAAGCCTATTCTGAAGCATAAATGAGACACAAACACAGGGATGTGACACTGATTTTGTAAAAAGAGAGAAATAATTAGGACTGAAGGCCAAATTTTCAATCTTAGGGAGGCACAATTTTTCATTAAGTCTGGGCAATGAGTAGGATAATGAAAATGGCCATGGATTTTAGATCAGTATTCTTTTTCTTCTGCAGTGCCTCTATGTTTAGAGGCTGTGATATAAGCACTCTTCTGTGATTCCAGGTCAAACTGTGTGGAGGTAGGCACCTCTGAACACTGTCTGAAATCAGCAAAGCCATTCGTGTTCAGGACTAACCATACAGCTGATGAAGGTGGCAGTGCTTACCAGGCCACTTGAGAGATGGAGAACACAGTCAGGTCTTGGAAAGGTCACTTCATGGAACTTAACTAGGAAACTACTATGACCTTTTAGCATGTTTATTCACAAATAGAAATGCTAGAGGGGTTCACCTAAGGAAAGGAATGTTCCCACTTCCAGAGCAATATCTACTGGATCCTCCCTTGAAAAACTGATGTCTAGTTATCTTCACAAGCTATGCTAAGTGTCAAAGCAGTGTTCAGTAGGATATACCTAATTACTTATGCATACACTGTGAGGAGTGCAAGAGTTGATGCACCTGTTTGTCATTTGTAGTGTATGTTACAAAAATAATCATAACATTACTAAATCCCCATAATAAGAAGAAACATGGCTAAGTTTGCAGTGATGAATACATCAATAACAGCAAATAGATATTTTTTTAAAAATTATTATTACATAGCAGTGTCAGCTGTCAGAACTCCCTGTGGTCTGGTATTATCCTTTGTGATAGAATATTTAAACGAAAATGTTGAGGTGGTACTTGGTTTCACAGCATGGCTATATAGGAAATCACTGACCTGTGCTGCAATGCCAAGTATAACTATTCTTGTATCCAGACTCTGGGTAAAGGTGGATAGATTTCCTCTTCTATTTTTATCTAGATCCCTAGATCTTTTGTGTAACCAAAAAACCCACCAAAAATTCTTGAAGAATTACATCTGCTAATGATGTTTTAAATAAAGATGAAATGCAGAATATAAGTCCTAAAATAAAGGCTAACTGTTAAAAAGGCAAAACAAAATGCAGACTCTTAGCTACATTAAAATCAAGTATTAATAGCAGAAGCCCTTTCAGTGCTTATTTTAGTGGCCTTTATAAATGGTGGTGATATTGAGGTATTCTCATTAACATTTTTACCAATCATGTTTTCATAGTCCTGACATACTATAAACACTAAAATCAAAAGGATTTTTTTGTCTATTTAGTTGCATATCAGATTAGTGGAATTTTAGTCTTTAGGCCTTTCCCCCCCGTTTTTTTGATACTCACTAGAAAAAATACTGAATTGTTCTATGCTTATAATTGTTCATACTTTTCTAGAATTGACCTTGAACATTCCAGAAAGCACTATTTTAATTTAAGTGTCTATAGTAATGTGACAAAGAAAATGAGGTAGGAAAAAAAAATCTGAACATAAAGAGAAAAATAACTCACATATTCCCTTAATTACATGCCTGCTTTGCTGAGACCTGCATTAAAATTATTAAAGTTGGTAAGGCTGTGCTGGACACCTGAGCAAGCACAGCAAACAGTGGAGTTTAACAGCCTCTTCAGGGAACACTATGGCTGTGCAGTGGGCAGTTACAGGGTTTGTTGGTGGTGATTGTATGTGCAAATAATGTGACTAGAAATGAAAATGTTCCCTTTCATGGCTGTGGTATTTTATAGCTCGTGTTTGGATTATCTGTCTCTGTTTTGTCTGTGAAATTGTTGAGACTAATAAATAAAAAGCATGGTATTATTTTGACCTCAGGACTAGCATATTGGATTGTTTGTAGATACCTTGTATGCAGTTATATATAGAAACTATTAAGAACTAAGCCCTCAGTTCACAGATAAAGTAAGCAGATTCTATCCAAATATTCACTGTCTGCTAGGTCAGGAGAATTCTCCCTTTCAACAAATTTGATCAAGCTGTGAACAACCTTTGGATAGATTTCGCAGTTGATAAAAAGAAAAATGTACATGTGGCACTGAGCATGATGAAGGGATTTCTACTAGCCTACATTGTAGCAAGTCACTGACATGACTCTAGAGAAGGATGCTCTTTCTGTCTTATACATTTCTTGTCTATTCTTCAAAATGCATAAGAAAACAGCAACAGAAGAGAAATGAGGAAATAGTCAACAACAGCAGCTAGGATATCTGGACCCCGAAATTACTGCCCTTGTATTAAGGAGGCAGTAAATGTAAATCTTATTGTGGGTATTTGTTATTTTAGCACAGTAGAGGGCTATGAATGGCCTGTATCCCCTGCAGCAGACTCAATAAGAATGGGAAAGTCTGGCAGCATTTTGGAAGACAATAATGGATTCCAATTATGGCAGAGTAAAACAGACCCAGACACAGGATAGTGAGTCACCTTAACATGGTCTCTGGAATTCAGTTCCTATGTCTGTGTTACCCAAATATTGCATTAAGCCTTCAGGAAATTTTATATCCAGAAAGTTCTGTAAGCATAGTTTTGTTAAAGGTAATAGGTTTGATTCTTCTTCATGGAAGTGAAAAATGGCATGCTAAAGGTAAATTTTTGTTTGGATTTGAGGTCAAAACAAGATCTTTCCTGCAACTGTTCCATGATGCCTTTTTTTTCTGGCTCCAAGCAGACACAATGCTTACTGCCTCAGCAAACCAGAACTGCAGTGCCAGACTATACTGGGTTAACAGCTCCTCACTGGAAGTTTACTACCTAGAAAAACAGGATATGGGCAGATTGTCTTTGCACTCTGGCAGTACTTAGGTCCTGAAATAGTTCATTGGGGACTTCAGTGGACATTCAGGCACAAGTCAGAACAGCCCTAAGGTTGAGCTCTCATGTCCCAAGATGTTGTGGTTTATAATGGCATTACAAAGTCTCAGTAGGTATCCTTATACTCAGGTTCTGCGCCCCTATGATGCTGTTCTGTATTTATGACTACAACCTCCTCCAGTGAGTAGGCTGGGGGTGAGTGGGTAAGAAATTGGGAGGAGACACAGCTGGGAGAGATGACCACAACTGACCAAAGCGATATGCCAGGCCATATAATGCCATGTTCAAAAAGAAGAGCTGGGAGAAAAGAGAAAAAAGAGGGCATATTTGGAATAATGGCTTGATAAAGTCTTGTTATCCAGGGAGTAGCTAAACATCTGCCTACTTTGTGCATGTGTGCAGTTTTGTTTCACTTATTAAACTGTCCTTTTCTCAACCCGTAAGTTTTCTTGCTCTTACCTTTCTGATTCTCTCCCCCACCTCACTGAGGGCAAGGAGTGAGCAGTAGCTGTGTGGGGCTTGGCTGATGTCTGGGGTCAACCCATCACATGACCTCAGATAAGCTGAATTCTTAGAGACAGACTGAAGTTTTGAATGAAAACCAAAAAACCATGAAGCCAAACTATCTGAATTTGACATAAACTCTTTTCTAAGTAATACAGTATTGCACAGAATAAGGTGGCTGGAGACAAGCTTGGCCTGTTCTGAGAGTTATAAAATTCACCAAACTCCTTGACTTTTGATCTTTATATTTGAAGATTTCGAGTGAGACTCGGGGCACATTCCTGTTGTTTATAATCAATCCATAAGATCCAACCAGAAATTAAATCCATCAAGACTTTTGCCTTAAATATCTACAGTTACTGTTTTGTGTGGCCTGAGTCATGTAACTAAACCAGAATTATTTTTAAACAAAGGATTTTGCCAAGTTATTGACTTACATATACCTATCCTTTGGAAATTTTTTTGCTGAATGGGCAGAATTGTGCCTTTTTAGCTCAGGCTTGATTTTGGGGAACTGCAAGGAAGTGCTACCACATGAGAAGGTTGTCTCTGAGGACAACTTAGGGAAGAACATGAGCCATGGAGCCGTATGAAAGGTGAAGAGAGCTTCCTGTGGGCTGATGAGTATTAGAAGAGTTAGCTAGAAGCCCTTAATAGTGCTGACTGTTTATGTTTATGTCACTGCTGTGTCAACTTTTCATGCTATCAATTAGACATCTCTTTCTACAGCTTAGACTTATCTGTAGTAGAAAAAAGGGCATGGCTGTAAATTTATTTCTGTCCTTTCTTTTTTTGATGATTAGTGAGCTAAGAGTTGAGAGCATAAAGGTAAATGTTTCTAATGGAGCAACAAACAGATTAGTCTTGTGTATATACAGTCACTTTGCAATACCATATAGAATTTGTAACTTTGGAAACAATGGAGATATAGGCAAAGCCATTACCATGAAAACACAGATCCTTGCTTTTTTCACTAGAAACACAAAATACAAAAGTAAATTTATGTGCACATTTTGACACAAAGCAAGTGCATTCCAAATCCTCTTGCTGCAGTCCTATCTCAGCTGAGTGCTGTAGTGCATACAGCCCTCCACCAGAATGTCTCACAGGCCTGCGTGATATTTTATCTTTACAAAGAGATTATATTGTAATTATAAAATATGCTTATATACCATCTTGACAAAACCAAACATACCCTCAGTGGTATGTAACATTGCCCAGCATTAGGGAACTGTGATAAAGGAATATACATACTGCATATTTTCTAGCTGACCACATCATAACTTTTACCAAGCACATCTGGCTTCTGTCAAATCTTGGAAAACAGCAGCCTAGAAGTTTGCCTGTGATTGCAGCAGGGACCATAAAAACCAACTTTGGGGAAAGTTAAGAGAATAGCAGCAGGTCAGTTTTCATGTTTTCAGCATGAGTCCTCTACCTTGTAATCACTCCAGTGATTCAGTTAATTTTGCTAATGCTTACGAGAATATAAGGACAAACAAGGACTCTTGATGTGCTCAGGCCTGCCTCCATCAGCATGACTTGAGCACCAGTGGCACTTGTTCACCTGCCTACCTTCTCTTCTAGAAGTTCCATCTCTCTGTCTGATAGCCTAGCAGAGAAAAATGGCTGGGATTAAAAGAAAATGGTTAGCAATACCTAAAATTTCATTAGTTTCAGTGTTTACTGTTCAAATTGGAAACAAACTAGCTCATTGTTGGGAAAGTTTAAGGAAAGCAGGCAAGTTGCTGTAAGCTGAAGAAGGTAATGTTTCAGTGAGCAAGCTCTTTGGAGTTCTGCCCTTCACTGACACCTACAATTATCAAGGTGTATTTTGCTACTGGAATTTCAGATGTGATTGACAGAACCTGAACCATGAATAGACTGATTCCTTCCACCTGATTGATTTACTTTGTTATTATTTCATGTATTCTTGTTCAGTACTTAGAAGAACATATGGAGCAAGTTAAACCCTGTGTAGCTCTGTAAAAGTATAATAATTTAATGCTTGATTTGAAGTGGTATGAGAGGTGTTTGAGGAGTATTAACATTTTCAGAGAATGCTTTTTAACACACTTTATCGTGGTTAAAACAAAAGCAGATAGGAAATACAGAGAGTTTCAGCACATTGGATGATACAAAGGAAATTTCTTTTAACTATTTTCTGATGAGGAGAAACTGTGCTGGGCAACAGAACAGACCTTCTAATGAAAATAACTCAAAAAGTTGGAGGAAATTATTATAATCTAATGTGAGAATGATTTCTGTCCTCTTCCTAGAATTCAAAGCCAGCTGAGATCTTGATTATCATTTAATGATCAGCGAGGGGATACCATTTAGTTTTTCTTTTATTTTCTGTTTTCATGTTATTGTCCTAGAAGAGGTGTGGTTGTGGTGTTGCTGTTCTAGGCACATCAGACATAGCCAGTGAACTAGCCAGAAATAGAAGTATCTCGCAGCTCCAGCAGAGTACAGAATGGGTAGGCCTATTAGTCCAAATGTTGTACCATGCTAAGTCATACATCAGCACATGTTTAATGACCTAGCATCTGTGAGAGGCTGTGACAGCATCTCAGCCCAAGCAGAGTTAATCTGAATACCTATAATACTGCAGTGCAAATATTGGTTATGGGGTGCTTAGAAATTTGTAGACTTTGCAGTGGTGAGAAGTGTCACCTGTGATGGTAAAAAACATCCTCCAAAACACAAATAAATTGCTGTATCAAGCTTTGATGTGAACCTAAGGTTTAACTAAGATTTGCCAATAGATCACCAACTCTCTCAGATTCCTATTCCTCTATCCTTCACATCTTCATATTTTGCTCCAACAAACTCTAGCTTTGGTGTCTTCTCAGTGTAGTGTATTATTAGTGGTGAAATATTCATCACACCTTTGTTGTCTTACTTGTGTGCCTTCGGGCATGGTAATACACTAGCTTTCTCTCTAGTGTATTGCAGTGGACTTTACACCAGGAACTTAAACATCTTAAACAAGCTCCTCTGCAAGCCCTTCTCAAGTTCTGAAAAAGAGTAGAAATGTATTGGGACATTTTAAAATGTTGTATCAAATCATGTAAACCAAAGAATTCCAGGCAACACTGAGGGCACTGCTTTTATAATGAAGCAGGTCTTTCTGACCCTTTTGTGTAGGTCAGGAGAAAGCCTGAAAAAAAAACCAAGCCAGCTGGCATGTTCAGATTGCCCTTTCAAAAATCCCTGCTCAGATCTACTTGAGCTGGTAGATCAAACTGGCAAATGGCAAGACCAGATAGCAATAACAAGAAAATCAAAATATCACACTGTGACGTTGGAGCATTTTGGAGTCCTCAAAGAGCAAACACATCAACCTCATTTCCTCTTCCCTCTCCTAGGTCTGTCATATACAGGCAGTCGTCTTCTACCTGACATCTCCCTCTCTAAGCAAGAAACATATTGCAGGAGATGGCAACCATTATTTTGGACTGCAAGGATGCCTCTACATCCATGCCCTTTCTGTTCTTATGTTCTTTCTTTGGACTGCCAGCATGGGTGACAGTTCACACCATGTGTGAGACAGGTTCTCAGAGAATCATGGCGAGGCAATATTAGACCAGATGCTTCTCTGAGTTTCCTGCCCACAGTTGCCCTCCATGAACATTCAAAAAGCTCCAGCTGTCCAAGTCATCATACTTTTCTACTTTACCTATTTTCCCAAGTGGCAGATATAGTTTTCTGCTCTGGATTGAGATATATCTAACTATATGCCATCATTTCATGTTTTTCAAAGCATTAACGTGGAAGACCAATGAAATAATTCATTTGGATAATAAATGTAGTACTTTTTAAAGAAAATCTTACAGGGCATACACAATGACCTGTTTCTAAAATGAAGTAAGTCTGTTCTTTTAAATTCCCTTTCCTAGCCAAGGCATAACAGGGGTTAGTGCACAGTATAGACTAATTGCTTACATAATTTCATTTTATGAAACAAAGAGCTTTAAAAAAATTATAGGGTTATATAAATGCATGTGAAACCACTAAGTCAGCTCTGTTTTTCAGCCTCATTCAATAGTGGCAGTGGTTTAAGATGTGATGTGAACTGTGAATATTTTCTTGGAGGAAAAATATATCATAACTTCCCATTTGGTCACCTGCCTGCATGCTGATGATATATTCTCTTGTCTTATTACAATGTTTGCTTTCAATTTTTTTGCCCTTCTTTCTCTGCAAGAGAAATTGTTTTGTCCTCCTAGCCCCACTCAGTAGGCAAAGTCCCTCCTCTTCCCTGGCTTGGTGTCTCTCATCCTTGAACCTGTATTGAGCCAATCATTTTTCTGGCAGGAAAGAGATGAAGAGAGCTCCTCTCTGCTTGTCTCAGGTCATGAGCCAGAAAAGTCGAGGAAGCACTGTGTGTATTGCTTCACCAGGATCCTCTCTCTTGGTGTCAGCAGCACTAGGCTACAAGGCCAGCCCATAAAAGAAGTTTTACTACCGGCTGAGCAGTAATGTCTTTTTATTTTTTTTTGCCATCCTGTTTTGCTGTCCATCAAAATAAACAACAGGAAGGGGAAAAGTAGACAGCAGGAGGCAAAAATACAATGAGAGCTGTTGTTACTGGGCTGTAACCCTACCTGGATTACTCTGCATCAAAAATACATATCAGCCACTAAGGTTGAGTGGTGGCAGGTTTAATGTGATGAGACTGTGATGGCTTTGGGCCCCCTATAAAATGCACAAAACAGAAGTCATGGTGGATATATAACCTTTCCGTTGTTAAAAGTGAGCATTTCCTTAGCAGGCGAGACACCTGGGTGCAAAAGAGATCACAAAGGCCTAGATTTAGCTTCAAGATCTTAGGTCTTATAATGCTCCTCTTCAGATAGTAGAGAAATAGATTTATTACGTATATTTGCCCAACATGTTAGGGTGCTCTCCCTTAATTAAAAGCACAGCTAACCCTTGATAGCATCATATTGCTGGAACAAAACAAAATGATATTATCCACTCCGGCTCTTATCCCGGCTGCTGGGTACATAAAGTGGATTAAGAGGGGGAAGGGCAATTTTGAAAAATTGTGGTACAATAGCAAGCCTGTGATCTCACCTGATTGAATCTTATCAGCTTGTAACATCACTGGTGCTCTTTCCTTCTTTTTTCTTCCTTCCTCTCTCTCTCGTTCTTTTTTTCTTTTTTTTCCCCCAAAATATACTAAACCAAGAAGAAAACAAATCCTACCACAGCACTTATTGTAGTCATTTTACCCATCACAACATGAGGATTCAAAAGTTGTGACCTGAGAGAAAAGCTAACGCTGGAATCGAGAAGTTGCTCAGAGTTAAGCTTAGCATAAGATCAAGGAAAAAAAACCAAACACAGAAAAATCTGATTATTGTAACATATTGCACAAGGAGAGGCAGATCTCACAAAATATAAAATCAATCCACTTCAGTCTCTCTGTAGTGTGAGCTATTTCTGAGATGGGCAACAAAGCTTTAGTGTCAGATACACTGAACTCACTCTGTGTGTATATATGCATGTGATAAATAACCTGCCTGCCTCCAGTACCATGCTCAGAATGGCTAATTCTCTAATGTGTGTATATTTTACCTAAACCCATTTTAAAAAGTTTTTGATTTTCATGTATATTGTTAAAATTGTGGTTTGTAATGCCAGAGCCAATTTCTGGTTCTCGTGGTGAGGCTGTAGCTTGCTGTGCTGCAAAAGTCATCAGTGAAGCATTTGTTAGGGCTGCACTGCATGCCGGTTAATCTGTTTACTTATGCAATGGTGGAAATGTGACCTGGCTATTGTGGTGATTAACAGAGTCAAATATCCTCACATTAACTAGTGAGCTGGGCAATCAGGCTGGATTATTGTTACATTCAATTTAAATTACAGTGGCATGACAGGTCCTGAGGTATTTAGTAACGGATTTCACAGCACAGATATGCTTCATGTGTAATGAATAAACTCTGGAGAGCCACAAAAGGAAAAAAAATAAAATAAAAAGGTATTTTATGATCATTGTGAAAAATTTATGGAGTGTAGCTGGCATGAAATTCTATAAAATGAACTAGCTCTAACCAGTCCAACAACAAAGCATGCACTTTTCTTCCTGCTGCTTATGAATTATTATTACGGAGTCCTCCTATGTTTACTCATTAGCATTGAACCCTTTGCAAAACTGTGATTCAAAATTGAATTCTTCATAATTGAAAATACCCCCAGTATGCAGGGAGAAAAAAAGAAGGGGGAAAATGGTAACAGCACCACAATAGGCCAGTTAGCTCTGTGATAGTCAGAGGGGGTGGCTGCTCTGCACTTGAATGTTATTCAGAATTCACAGCCGGATTATATGAAGGAAAAAGCAGGTTTCTTTCAAGTTGTTCTGCACACTGACCTACATATAATTTAAATATTTAGCCACTGGTGTGCTGCTGCATTGCCTTAGCCCACTAGCACCATAGTGCATTAATCCTGTTCTCTGTACGACTTGCTGACTTTGACCTGTTTTATGCTCTGTGACTGAATAACACATAGCACTTTGCTTGGGGAAAAAAAAAACCCTAAACAAAACACACTATGATCTCAACACACATTGGTTTCAATTAACTTTTAACCACAGAATCACAGAACATTCATGGCTGGAAATGACCTCTCAGATCACCGAGTCCAACAAAAAAACCCACAAAACAAAACAAAACAAAAACAAACAAACAAACAAAACAAACCACACAACCCCTGCCCTCACTAGAGCATGTTCTGGAGCACCACATCTACACGTTTCTTAAATACCTCCAGGGATGGTGACTCAACCACCTCCCTGGGAAGGCTGTTCCAGTGTCTCACAACTCTTTCTGTAAAGAATTTCTTCCTAACATCCAATCTAACCCCACCCTGTCTCAACTTCAGACCATTCCCTCTGGTTCTGTCATTAGTTACTAAGGAGAAGAGGCCAACCCCCACCTCTCTACAACCTCCTTTCAGGTAGTTGTAGGGGGCAATGAGGTACCCCCTCAGCCTCCTCTTCTCCAGACTAAACATGCCCAGCTCCCTCAGCCTCTCCTCATATGGCTTGTCCTCTAAACCCCTCACAAGCTTGGTAGCTCTCCTCTGGACATGCTCCAGCATCTCAATGTCTTTCCTGTAATGAGGGGCCCAGAACTGAACACAGTTCTCCAGCTGAGACCTCACAAGTGCCGAGTACAAGGGCACGATAACCTCCCTTCTCCTGCTCACCAAACTATTCCTGATCCAAGCCAGGATCCTGTTGGCCTTCTTGGCCACCTGGGCACACTGCTGGCTCATATTCAGCTGGCTGTCCACCAGCACCCCCAGATCCTTCTCTGCTGGGTAGCTTTCCAGCCACTCATCCCCAAGCCTGTAGCGTTGCCAAGGGATTGTTATGCCCAAAGTACAGGACACGGCACTTGGCCTTATTGAACCTCATGCAATTGGCCTCGGCCCATCTATCCAACCTGTCCAAGTCCCTCTGCAAAGCCTCCCTGCCCTCCAGCAGATCAACACTCCCACACAATTTGGTGTCATCTGCAAACTTACTGAGGGTGCTCTCCATCCCCATGTCCAGGTCATCAATAAAGATACCAAACAAGACTGGCCCCAAAACTGAGCCCTGAGGGACACCACTGGTGACTGGCAGCCAGCTAGACTTCACTCCATTAATCACAACTCTCTGGGAACGACCATTCAGCCAGTTTTTAACCCAGTGAAGAGCACAACTTTCTATACCATGATCAGCCAGTTTCTCCAGGAGAATGGAGAATGGTTTGATTCCAGTAATTCCAGGCTGTTTCCAGTAATTCTAGGCTGTTTGTTAGCTATTGCAGAGCTGGCTGTATTGATTTTGAACAGAATAAGCTGAAGCACAAAACAAAGCATGTGAAGACTGAATTTTCAAAAAATAAAATTTTCCCCCTCTTTCCATTTGTTTCTTTGTCAACCTGCAATTTTTTTTTTGCAGAGGCTGTTTTGATACTTATTTATGTAACAAAAAAGGCCTAACAATCTCAAGCAATGAAAGATATTAGCATTTCACCTAATATGTTTTAGTATTTATTGAAGCTTAAGAGAGTGATGCTACATATAGAAGTACTGAAAAATGACTTATATTAAATGGTACAGAAAAATGCAAATATCAAGTGTCAGTGCTGAAAAGATTCTGACTCCTGAGGTGTTCATCTGCTGCTTAGTGGAGTCTAACTAGGGAAGAACTAATGGATCCTCACATGGTAATCTTTTTTTTTTTATGGTCTTGCATGTACCAATAATTTAAAATGTTATATAGGAGAACCGAGGCCATAATGAGGCTTCATTAAACTGCAATGTAATGTAAAGCCTTTAAAATCAGGGATCATTCTACAAAAGAGAACCAGAGAAGAGAGTAACATCTGTGCTATGGCTTCCAAATGAAGCTTACCCTGGTATTGGCATGCACTGGTAAAAGAAAATAGTGGGGTTTATACTCCAACCTTTAACATCAAGATGCAGAGTTCACTTCCACCCTGGTCAGGATCACTAACAGTCCTCCAAATTCAGTCCTCTTTGAGCCTCACAGTAAGCTCACCTCTGTGCCTCCTGAGAGCTTCTCCATTGCAGGGAGTCACTGTTGAAGATCTTGTCCAGGTGTGAGATTTAAAAAACAACCATGAGAACAGATGCTCACTCAAGCTGATCTATGCTGATGAACAAGAAAAAGTTATTCCTTTCAATAAACTTATGACAAAAGGTACATTTGGTGTATAATAATACTGTTGCTTATTTTGCAGTACATCTGTAATGCATTTGTGCTAAAAAATTTCAAGGACAATATCCTAAGCTCTGGAATGTATTACTGGCCATGTGGCCCAGTGATTCCTGCAGTGCTCTGAGCTCCCAATAAACTATGCAGAACTGCAAATGCTACAGATACCTCATGCTGCAATCCGTTCTGTACATCCCTTTTGAAAAATGCAACTTTCTACACTGTCAGTGGAATAACAATGTCTAAATCAAGAGAAGGATTTTAGAGCTGCAACTCTGAAATCCTTAGTCCTGCCAGACATGCTCTTTTGCCACAGTCATGTGCAGCTTACCATCTGGCACGATGCAGCTGCTGAGCTTTCTGCTACTGACTCCTGTATAAAACTCAACACCTATTAAAAGGTTTTCACATGGAGAAACATGTATTTTAAAAATATTTATTCAGAAGAAGTCAGCACACTGTGGACCACTGAAATTTTATACTTCATCAACCTTAGTGTTGTAGTTACTGCTGTAAAACATTCCCCTCCCATTATCATTTCCCAGGCAATCACATTTTGCTGTAAGATGTTTGCATGCTGCCTGCTCCTCTCAAACCAGTTTGTCACAGCACTCTGGCTAGTTTGAGGAGAGGGTAGAGAGAATCTTTGATACTCAAGGCTAAGCCCAATCTTCAGCCCAGCTTGTTTCTGTAGACAGTGATAAGAATGGGTCATTTTGCCATTTCACCCTTAGGCAGTCACCATTGCTGGAGACTTTTAACATCCTCCCTCCCTATAACTGTCACAAGAGATGAAGTGAGAGGATACAGGACAATATGATTCTCCTACCAATCAATAGCCTCAAAAGTATGTGCAAAAGTCAGCTGACCAGAGAGTCACTGCTGTGTAGGAGGCGTGGATAGAGTGCCAAATAGCAGATGCTTATTGAAGATTCTAATGATTTTAGCTGGAGAATGGATCCCCAGGTCCCTTAATTCTGCAGACTCTTCTTTTAGAAAATAGCAATAAATAAATCTTATGCTTTCCCTCTGTTCAAGCTTATCTTCAGGGCTTTTCTGCCTCCCCGTGACACAAAATGATATGGTTCCACTATGCAAAACAAAAACATTATGAATTATCTGCCCTCCTGTGTCCAGGACATACTTACTCAGGCCAAAACTATCCTGTCACATCAGTAAAGTTAGTAACCTCAGGTGACCAAATCATTAATACTTTATCCGTCTGAGCCGTCTGTGTATCACATCTACTGCCTACAGAGGATAATATGAAGAGGTTTGTGTCAGAGGCAGGAAGCCTGCATGGATGATGTACTAATACTCTAATCTAAATTATGCAGAAAACATGCACAATGCAGAACTATATTTGTGTCCACTATTTTAAATGACTTCTTTGCAGTCAATGGCAACAATCTTCCAAAGGGGAGATACACAGATTCTACAGCAGTCTCCTCATTTAGAGCCCAATGACTCACTTGGTTGACAGAGATTGTTGCTGAGATTGCATAAAGATAGACGGTTAAAGAAAATGATGGAAGTAAATTTTCAATGAAAACATAACCTTTTCCATCTTGCTATAAATCCTGTCCAGAGCATAAATCAGTATTAGTTACATGCATTAAAACACCAGCTCCCCAATTGGGAACACAATGTCCTCCCCCTTGCACATTTTAAAGGACATGGCACTATGTAGAAAGAGCAATAATTTCCTGAAGATTCATGAGCAAGGTAATTTGACATACCTGGTGCTTCCCAAGTTTAAGTTACCATAAATAAAAGGGAAAGAGTTTGTCTATGCTGCTGTGTGTGTGTGGTGCCGAGGTGCTCGGAAGAGTCAGATGCTAGGCATCTAGTTCATATGCTCTGAAGCATCACATTTCACTGGGATGCTTGGCAACAGAAAAGTTTGCAAATGTTGTACAATATTTGGAAATAGCCTGGAGTCACTGCAAACATTTGAGAAGGTGACAATAATGTCTTTGAAGGGCTTCTTGTCTTAGCAAGGGTATTTCTTATCATTTATATAGCAAACCCATTCTTTGGATGTCAGCTGAATGGACTGACTGTTGGCTGAAGATTGACTTTGAGGACTGCTTTTGTTTGGATTAGATCCAATCTAGTCCATGGGAGGAGGAGTAGGGGTGGGGGAAGGGAATTTGCACCAGATTCCTTAATTAATCCAAATGCTTCACTCATTATACCTTGAACTTCCTTGGAGGACAGGAACAAACTAGCTTGCTCAGAGTAAAATGAGTATAAAATCAAAAGGAGAGGCTGGGGGATGGAATTATTTAGAGTGGTGTGCCTGTATCTGAACAAACAAAAATGTAAGGCAAAATCTTAGGAGTGTGTAAACTGTGAAAAGTAGACACAAAAGAATGGGCAAACATCTGCACATGCATATGTGTAGAGATACACATTATGACCCTGCCTAAACACAGTGAAGAATGAAGCAGAACCCTTTACTGTCACTTTTTGCCCTCAGGAGCAGGCAGATGAGACAATACTCAGTGTGCTTCAATGGTACAGGCTCTGCACCTGCATCCCAAGTGGCTATGCAAATTCTCCTGCTAAAAAAGAGTAAGAATGTTGAACAGCCAAAGTTATACTGTTTTTACTTACCTGAAAGGGAGAATCTTCCATAGGATGCCTGCTTCAAACTGCCTGAAGATGCTACAGAAACTAGAAACTGTCTGACCCAAAGCTTTCTAAGACCAGCAAAGATTCAGGAGATATATCTTCAGGGCCAGAAGCTTTCTTTGGGACTGATGAGTGATTTTCTCTTAAAAAAAAAACAAACAGAAGGGAGATGACAGCTGCAAAAAGGAGGTTCATGGAATTTGGATGCACCTGCATGTGTAATTCCCATGTATTAAATCATTCGGCCATCAACAAGCAAAGCCCAGGACACTTTTCTCTGATTTACCATGTTCGTTAAAGGACAATTCTGTTCTGGAAAACCAACCTTAGTCTAGTTGAAACTCCACTCTTTCAGGAGCCTAATGTCAAATGTACACAGATGAAAGGAGATACCAGTACCTGAAGCACCACAGTGAATTTCATCACAGTATGTGATGCTGTTGAATGCAAAATTTCTTCTTCCTAAAAAGTCTAGGATATCTAACTTTCTCTGACTTTTATTTAAATAAATATTTTTTTTTACCCTTAGCATCTTTTCATCTCTCTTTCATGCGTAGCTCTTTTCCCCTACTTTGAGAAAGTGCAAACAGTGTGGTCTTAATGTGAGAGCTTGGTAGGAATTCTTCAAAAGTTTTGAGATGAGTCAAAATCAATTTGTCCAACTTCAGTTCTAGTACTAATGAAATAAATTGAATGAGCAGTACCTTTTGTTGTTAATAGATGAAAGATCACTGAATCACAGAATGGCAGGGATTGGAAGGGACCTCTGAGGAAATATGACTTCCCTTTCATGAATCCATGCTGACTTCTCTTCATAATCTTTTCCTCCATATGCCTAGGGATGACCTCCAGAATGAGCTGTTCCATCACCTTTCCAGGGATGGAGGTGTGGTTGACTGGCCTGTAATTTCCTGGATCCTCCTTCTTGCCCTTTTTGAAGGCTAGAGTGGCTTTCTTCCAGTCCTCTTGCACCACTACCTCTCTTCATGACCTTTCAAAAATGATGGAGAGTGGCTTAGCAATAATGTCTGCCAGCTCTCTTGGTGCTCGTGGGTGCATCCCATCAAGGTGCACGGAGTTGTGGGTGCCCATCTTGTCTCAATGATCTCGAACCCAATCCTTGGCTAAGGGAGAGTCTTCTTTCCTTCAGACTTTCTCTATTACCTCTAGGGACTGGGACTCCTGAGGTCTGGCCTTAGCAGTAAAGACTGAATTTAAAAAGCCATTCTTTATCTCTGCCTTCTCTGTATACTCAATCACCAGAGCACCCACTTCATTCAGCAGGAGGATCACATTTTCCCTAGTCTACCTTTTGCTACTGGTGTACTTAAAGAAGCCCTCCTTCTTGTCCTTGACATGCCTTGCCAGATTTAATTCCAAGAGGGCCATAGCTTTCCTCATTACAGCCCTATATTGTCTCCCAATGTTCCTGTATTCCTCCCAAGTTGCCAGTCCCTTTTTCCAAGTACTGTAAACTTCCTTATTCTATTTGAGTTTTTGCAGAAGCTCCTTGCTCCTCCATGCAGCTCTTCTGCCTTCTTTGCTTGATTTCTTACTCATAGGGATGCACTGACCACGAGCTTGGAGGTATTTGTGCTTGAATATTAATCAGGTCTCTTGAACCCCCCCTACCTCCTAGAACCCTAACCAACAGGATTCCTCCAGGTAGATCTCTGAAGATATCAAAGTTAGCTCTCAAGGAGTCCATGGTTGCAATCCTACTTATTGCCCTGCTAGTACTTTGTATGATTCTTAACTCCACCATCTCCTTGTCGCTGTAGTCAAGGCTGTCCCCCACCTTCACATCTCCAATGGACCTTCTTTGTTTTTTAGCACAAGGTCCAACAGCACACCACTCCTTGTTTCCTCCACTATCTCTGTCAGAAAGTTATCAATGCTCTGCAGGAATCTCATGGACGCTTTGTGCCTAGCTATACTGTCTTTCCAACAAATACTAGGGTGATTGATGTCTCCCATGAGAATCAGGGCATGTGATTGTGAGGCTACTTTCAGCTGTCTGTATAAGACTTCATTGATTTCCTCTTCCTGATCAGGTGGCCTGTAGTAAACACCCACAACACTGTCACCCATATTAGCCAGCCCCTTATTTCTTACCCATAAGCTTTCGATAAGTTCAACAGTCCTCTCTGTATTGTAGAGCTCAATAAATTCCAGTTGCTCTCACATAAAGACCAGCTTCACCACGTTAGCTTGCTGGTCTGTCTTTCCTAAAAAGTGCATAGCTATCCACGACAACGTTCCAGTCATGCGAGCCATCCCACCATGTCTCTGTAATTGCTGTAAGATCATGTCCCTGTGACTACCCTCATATCTCTAGTTCTTCCTGTTTATTCCCCATGCACTGTTATACAGGCATTCCAGAGTTGTTGTCTGTCACAGTACACTATTCTCCCAGTGTCAATACATTAGCCAAGTGCTACCCTATAACTGTTAAACCACCTTCAGTTTCAATTGGTTTTCTAACACAGCCTGATTAGCAAAGTTCTGTTTACCCAAATGGGATAAGGTGACTGACCAGATGTTCTGATTTTAAAAGATCGGTTGGTGTCCCAGTGATCTCTGCTGGGACATTGAATTGTCCTAGATTTCCCTGCTGAGGGCTTGAGCAGCACAATAGATACTTGCAAGGTAAAGCCTCTTTAGCCACTAAGGAGTTTGGAAAGAAGGATTAAGGGAAGATGCCTCTCCAAGAGTGAAAGATTCATCCAGTGTGCCTCAGACTAATACATGAATTATTACAAATAACTGTGCTGATGTCCTTTGCTGGAGAGAAGCCACAGGGGAAAAAAAAAAAAAGCCCCAAATCTGCAGCTCAGAGAAACTTAAAGGAAACAGACTGCTTTTTCCTGCCATAGATCTATTGCTCACACTACATGCAGAACTCTGAAAAATTCTTAACATACTTTGCTCCGTGGTGGTTTCTGTGTCTGTGTCTGTATAAGTGGTAAGGGAGGAGGCAAAGGGGGAAGGAAAAAGAGAGAGAGGGAGAAAAAGAGAGAGGAAATCCTCTTTGTCCTGTGAAGTGCATCACACAGACCTCCTGTGTTGTAATGTAAAACCACCAGGGCGGCTAGAATGACCATATGCTGTGAATGTGAGTGCTGTGCCTGTTTAAATGTAAATTCCCTCTGTATCAGAATAAAAGAATATCTGTTTAATATGGAATGAAGGCAGTTTGGCTGGCAGGATATGCACTACTTCAGGTAAGCCAGAGTAAACAGTAACATTGATTAAAAGGAGCCCCCTATTCTGCACCTGTCATGTTCACCTCCTCACCACAAAGGCCTCACTGGTTTATTTACCTGTAGAGCTGTTATAATATTTTGCTTTCTAAAGAGATTTGGAAGCCACCTGCCATACCTTTGGCATTTCTTTAACAACAAAGCACTTCAGGCTCAAGTGTGGGAGCCCATTGTTCTGCTCCACAGCATGGAAAAGAAGATGAATCCAGAAGCACAGGATCCAAACAGAAATTATTATTGATTTAATCACATAATCAGCAGCAAACACTTCAGGCTAAGATAGCAAATCCATAACAGCCTGCCCACATAACCACCCTTACAAATTTACCAGCAAACCACTGCTCACACTTAGCAAACAAGAAGAGCAAGGGTCACCTTCACTTGGCGGCAAAATATTGACATTCCTAAAGCTTAAATATGTTTTGAGTTAAGTGTTATCAATCAGTGATAAGAGTTGAATGTCTGTTAAACATAACTACATTGGCAGAAGGATTATAGAATGCTTTCTTGCCATAATCTAGAAGCATCTTTCAGACAAAACTCTGCTTGAAATCAATTGTGCACAAGGAGCTGCCTGCTGAGACCCATTCAGTGTCATACAAAAGAAGAGAGAGTCTCCCTGTGATCTTTAACCATAACCGGTTATCTAATGAGACCAGGGCTTTAATTTCTTTTCACATCAAACATAGAATCAATGCTCTGGATTCAACAATGTGTGTAAACAGGCCGTGAAGCCATCTCTTCAGATGGCAGCCGATTCAGCCTTCCAAGCCCCCTGGCATATTTATTTCAGTGAATCCCCTTTTAGTTCCAGGTAACTGCTCCTATCATGTTGCTGCTGGCTTCCTCCTCAGGGTGAGTTCACTCTCATCAGACACCTTCCACTGGTAGGGTAAAACTTGGGGAACTGATTCTTGTAGGAACACTGGAAAAAGTATTTTCAGGCTTCTTTTCTAATTAGTTTATCAATCCGGTCTCATCTTTAGCAATTCCTACAGGCAAATGGTGCTACAGTCTGTCTCTCCTTCATACCTTGCTGTCAAATGACTGGATGCTGCCTTGTCTCAGACAAATAAAAAACTGTAGTAACATCGAAGTAGTTTGTTTTAGAATTACACTGGCATAACAGGTGACAACCTGGTGCAAAAAGTATAGAGCAAATGCCAGCTGGGAAAGCCTAGTGACATTCCAGACAGGATTAAAATGAGGTTCAGCAAACTGATTCATTCAGCCCTTGTCCTGATCTGGGTGGGATATTTACAAAGTGTGCTTTTTGTTTGTAAAGGGAGCATTTTATAGTAGCAGTGTCTATTCTTAAAGATTTTGAGATTTTCATTCTGCACATAGCAGGGCAAACAGTCTGAAGACAGATCCTCTGGCAGCCTGACCTAAATAAAGGAAAGGACTTTCCCTAATTTTTATGCTGCTGCTATCTTGTATCTTAACTGAGAGAAATGTGGATGGCCCTGTCGTGTGGTTCTGATGAGTAGACATCCAGGGTGTCAGCCTCTCTTATGTGTTAAGCTGTGCCATCCTGCTGCCCTCAAGTTGTGCCTGTTCTCTTACCCAGGTTAGCTGCTGTAGGAGATGTTGACATCTCTGGATTTTATTGTGGCTAGCTCAAAGCACTCCTATCATGGAAACTAAGACACAGCTGTCAGTAGTCCACTCGATCCAAATTGGCTCAGCCAATGGAGCCATGGCTGCCACTTAGGAGTACATAAAATCTCACCTGCCTTTGTGTTTTCATGCAATATGTTTCCAGTAACACATGTTGTAAAAATCACTCAAAAAAAAAATACAGTAACGTAACAATTCATTGAATATCTATGAGCTTCCATGGGAAGGGAGAGACTGGAATAATCTGTAAATAATGAAATTATATTAGGATGAATCATATTTTAGTTAACTCATCGAAATATGTCTTACAAGCTCCAAATTTGGTCAAGCTTATGGACCATTTAGCACTTAAAGAGCGATGCATTTCAGACAGATTGCCACTGTATTGAGCTGCTTTGAACCCCTCTGGGCTCTGACTGCTGAAACTGATTTGAGGGTTCAGAATTTTTAGCCAGAGAACTCTAGTCAGTGGGTAGAGAGTGAAGGAGACGTGATATCAGAGTTTGCTCCCTGTACTTTCCCTCAAGCCCCATGGCTCTTCTCCCCAGTCAAAGCTACTTCAACCAAACCAATGCTTCAAAATAGGGTAGAGGAGGAAGCCAACTGTCCAACATTGAACTGTTTTGACTGAAGAGAAGCAATAGTAGCATTGCCCCTCTTTGTCATGAGTGATGACATGAACAGAGAAGTTGCAGCTGCTAGAAGTGGATTCCAGCAGAGAGGTATGTCAGATACAGTGAGGGAAAGGAGAGAGTCAAGTGGGGGATTTACAGAGATGGGACAAGGAGTAGCCCAAAAGACTAAGATCAGAAGCAATTGGGATCTTTGCCTCTTTTGTTAGTGCAGCTCCTAGTGTTGTGATGGTGAGCAGACCTTTTTACAGTATGACTGTACAAATAGATTAACATCAGTCCAAACAATGCAGTGGAGAGGTAAGCAAATGGTGGAAAGAAAACTGAACTGATCACTAAAAAAAGACACAAAAGACCAAACCAAACCCCAAACTCTCTGCATTTAGCAAATGTCTCAGAATGGATGTGGAGATGCAGGAATTGACAAATAGCAATAATTTTAGCTGGGTTGCAACAAAAAAACCCCAACAAACTAAAAACCAAGCAAAACCAGTAAAAAACACCTGCAGACAAGTAAGTTGCATCTTTGCAAGCTCTCTTTTTTTGATGGGTAGACAGATTTTAATATAATGCCCTGCTACATTTTTAGCAAGCTAGCCACGAATGGTCTAGGATGTGTCTCAGATCTCTCTCATCACCAAATTTATTTCAAAACTGAATGGGGCAAGGACCTAAGCAACGTGATCTAACATTGAATTTACATCTGCTTGGGGCAGGAGATTGGACTAGAGACTTTCTAGAGTTCCCTCCTAACTCAAATTGTTTTATGATCCTATTTTTCCCAGCAAAAATGACTTAAAAAAGCAGGATTCTGCCTGCTGGAAGGATGATGCAGTATCAGCTACAGAGAAACAAAGCTGCACTTTGTTGTAATGATTTAAGGGTATCAGTCAGAAAAACGTTTACCAGTTAGTATGTGCTTAACTTTTGAGTGTATCAATGAAGGAATAAGATTAAGCATGTAACTCAGAAGATCTCACAAGTTTTCAGCAGATTGGTGCCCAAACTTATAAATATTAAGGACAGAAAGAATAGGGACATGGTTCTTACCAGGTGACCTTAGAAGGAGCTTCATAATGCCAGAAGCCAGAAAGATGAATAAGAAAGGGGGAAAAAGAAGAATCAAAAATCTGGAAAAAATGTAAGAGCAGAGTAACAAGTTCTTTTCTCTGGACCTATAGCTCCCCAAGAAAGAATGTTTATGTTTGAAAACTTAGAGGGTCCTTTTTGTATCTCTGAAATACCTTCCTGTAAATTTTCATTGTAAGACAGTAAAAAGGAAGTAATAAAGGATATTGATAGTGGGTTATAGAAATAACACTGTACATTAGAGTGTTTTACTATATATCCAATTTATGAAAAAAATCTTTTTTATTGATTCTCTAATTAACAATAACAACCATAAAGACAATCACAAACAAACATAGACATAAATCAAACAATTACTGTATAAACAACTGAACTTAATTTAACTTGCCCATAGAAATTGTTACATGAAAATATCTGACATGGCACATATCCAAGTAATGGAGAATCTGAAAGATAACTACTGGAAAAGAATAATGATACTAAAATAATCTTAATCCTAACACAAATATATCTACCTGTAAACCACCATAATATGATGACGGCCAGGCTTGATTATCTAAATAAAGAGCTCTAAATCCATGCTTAGCCATATTAATAAGAGTTTTATTTTTCAGATCCTCCTTGACAAAGGAGGATCAAGCCTTAACTATACAAATACAACACCAAAAATAACAATACTCTGAAATAAATCTGTTCATTGGATAAATTAACATATTTATAGAAAAGTGTACATAAAATGGTATTAGCTATTTGTCTTCCACTGGTGATTTTTTCTATGGTTTATAAAACTGCCATAATCTAATTTCCAGTGCTTAATTATGTTATGTGAGAAATGTCTCTGAAGAAGCCAACAGTAACATTTCCTCTCTTAGCGCAGAATATCTAGTCTGTTTTCCCTCAGCTGAAGCAGATGGAAGAAAATAGTAGTAAATAAAATAATAATTTGGCCTTAATACATTGAAGAAATTTACTCTTTGATTGTTAGTAAAAATCAGTATTCATTTATTCATGGAATAATCTGGATGTGCGTTTCACTTGGGCTTATTGTTAAAGCTGTATTATAATATATAATTAAATTGTATGCACCTATTTTTATTTAAAAAATATTTTAACCATTATTTTAGCTTTCTCACATATCATAGTATTTATACTGAGAAAGAATTCCCATTGGTACAAAAAAAGAATAATAAAAAGGCAGATTCTAATGCCAAGACAATTGTAAGGGTACATCTTACAAGACATCAGCCAAACCTGTAATTCCTTTTGAAATCAGTTCATTTGTAGATTATCCACATTTTGCATATCGTGGTCTGAGAGTATATTCCTGATACTGGCCTAAATTTCCTCAAGTTCTCTAATTTTACCATTTCCTACTGAAAAGATGCCAGCAAGATCTGAGTCTGTTGGGAAGCTTTTTTTACAGCTAGCCTAAGTTCTGTCTGAAAATGAATCTTAATAACTGCTTCAGTTTTCACTGCTGTAAAATTAAGGGTTCATAATGCTTACTTATTTACATGGAATGGTTTGAGAACTTTAAAGATAAAAAGTACCATTCATGTGATCTCCAGTTCTGCAAGCTAATGCACTTTGGATTAGATGCTTTGTTAAAATATGAAGTGTTTTGAAATAGGAATTGTGAGTATTGAGCAGTGGCTCCCTTGGATATTATCAGTATTTGTATACAATACAAAATAAATATTCTAAATTCCTTCATCTTGGTCAGGAGTCCAGGATGGTTTGAGAGAATGGGAATTTTCTAGGCTCTGCCTACTGAGTAGCATGACAGCAAGCAGAAAAGCTGGTAAAGTGTGTAAGCAGCCACATTAGTGTTGCCTCTATAAATCAGCTAACACATAATTACAGGTGTAAGCCTACTGTTTGTCATGCACTTACACTTTTAATGCTAAGCATGCCAGTAGAAAACACGCAAACAGATCTACAAATGGTCAATATATGAAACCAAATCCATTAGAAGCTAGCAAACACTCACCTAACCTGTAAATCAGAATCTAAAATAAAAAGAAATAAAATAAAAAGAACCATAAGGTTTGCTCACTATCTTAAAAAGGCTAAAAGAACCACATAGATCTCTTATCTGGCTCAATTGTTTGCATGTCTGCACATATATCCAGTGATTAACCAACATAAAACTTTCTACAAATATATATGTTCTGTTCCCTAATTCATATTACAAATGCCTGGATGCATTCATGTGTTACCTCATCTAGGTGATCCTGCTCTGGTGGGGGGTGATTGGACCAGATGATCTTTCTGGGTCTCTTCCAACCCCAAACATTCTATGATTTTATGATCCTATGATTCATTTAAATATATTTGTATACAAATCAATCTATGTTTAGGAATGGGTTAAGGAAGGACTTTTTTTTTTCTTACATTTACTAGATTGATGAAAAAGTATCTCCAAAAGCTTTCAGATTTGGTCATTTTCTGACATTTTATGACATCTTTGGGGAATGCAGAAAGATGTAAAGAGTGTGATCCTACAATACTGAAAGAGTAACACTGTCACCAGGGTGGTTGAACTTTTCTGTCTGTATAAACTGGGACAGGCTGGAATATTTCACTTCAGATAGACTATCTTACATAAACCCTTTCTTCCTTTCATGGCACATGCTTAGTTCTCTGCAAATTCTTAGAACTGCTGATTTGATCAATCCTTCCCTAACGATATGATAAAATGAAACAAATTAAACCGAACATTATAAAGACGGCTTATCATGCAAAACTAACAAAAAGAATAGCATTTGCTGCTAACAGTTCAAGCTGATTTAAAGTGATAAATCAAAGAATATGGCAATGACTTTTTAAAAAAAATCAGGAAACACTGGAGCATTTCTGACAACATTATGATTCTTTAGAAGACACCAGAAAATGGCCCACTTCTTAGTTTTTTTTCTTCAGTCCTCTTTTAACTCTACAATATCAAGCTTCTCTGGGAAAGGAAATAAAGAAAATAATTCATAAACAAAAACCTAACCTAGTATTTGTTATTTTGTAATGACTGATTTCTTTTTTTTGGAAAATTTTATTTACATACTTAAAGTTGAAAAAGTAGGCTAAAACCTGTTTCTCTGATATTCTACTGCAGCATTAATAAGCTTTGGGTAAGATACTCTACTACATTTGAGAAAAGAAGAATCAAGAAAACTGTAAATCAACTGTCAAAATGTTTGTGAGAAAGAATCAACAACTAAACATTACTATTGTCATCCAGTGTTAGGACAAGAGGGAATGGGAGCAAGTCGGACCACAGGAGGTTTAGTATTAACACGAGGAGAAACTTCTTTACAGTAAGGGTGCCAGAGCACTGGACCAGGCTGCCCAGGAGGGCTGTGGAGTCTCCTTCTCTGGAGACATTCAAGAGCTGCCTGGACACATTCCTGTGTGAGCTCATCTAGGTGATCCTGCTCTGGCAGGGGGGTTGGACTAGATGATCTTTCTAGGTCCCTTCCAACCCCTGACATACTGTGATACTGTGATATATAAGGCTTCAGTACATCACATAATTCCTTAAAATGTAAAATAGGACTAGGGAAATTGAAAGCTATTGCAGTTTAGCATGAAAGAGTCAGAACTTGACTTGTGATCTATGTTTATGAGTTTTAGCAAGATTTGTTAGAATTTATTAAAAGTGATCAGTTGCATTTCTTTTAAAAGGCTGAAGAGATATCTGGGACACAAAGATACTATCATTATCAATTTTATCAGTAATGGTCCAACAGGCTTTGTACAACAACCTCTACCAGTACATAAATAAAGAGAAATTAATAATACAATTATTTGTATTTCAAGTCTGTAAACTGAGTAGAAGTAGTCAGTGATAGTGAATCTATTTATAGTAAATAGCTTCATTAGTTCAGCCTTCTAGCATTCTTGTAAATTGTTCTCAGATGGACTTTGATATTTACAGAATTGTTTCTCCAAAATTATTTAACAAAAAATTGATCTCTGTTGTTCACACCTATGCTTTGCCTGTGAACCATACGTATGAACTCTGTCTTGGTTACTACTTATCACTGGCTACTTTTGGACATAATATGTGATTTGTCACATGGATTACAGAAAGATTTCTCCCAGGTTTGCACAATCTTTACTTATGTACTCTCCAGATTTTTCACACTCAAAGAGATATCCTTAGAATAAATAATTGTTTGTATAAGCGTTCATGAAGAACAAAATTAAAGAGGTCATGAATACAGATAGCAACAAATCTGTTTGTTTTATTCTAACAATTGCCTACATTTTTTGGTTTGCATCACAACACTCATTCAGCTAGAGTAGACAGGAATGAAGCAATCTCCTTGTGTTGACAAGACTCAGAAAGCTGAGGAAAATAAGTTTAACTGCCTCTAAAACATTTTAGGACCTTTAAGTAGTTTAAAGGTTAATCCAGGGAGGTGCAGAATGCTTCCTACAAAATCTTGAGCACAGCTCTGTCACTGTATTTTCTTTGAAGCTAAAGTATTTAGTACCTCCCAAGTAAAAAGTGATAGGACTAGACGAAATGGCCTCAAGTTGTGGCAGAGAAGGTTCAGATTAGATATTAAGAAGAACTTACTCACTGAGAGGATTTTCAGGCACTGGAGCAGGCTACCCAGGAAGATGTTGGAATAACTGACCCGGAAGTATTTAAAAAACATGTAGATGTGAAACCTGGGGACATAACTTAGTGGCAAGCACGGTAGTGTTGGGTAGATGGTTGGACTAGTGATATCAAAGGTCTTCCCCAACCATAATGATTCTATGATTCTGCCTTCTAGGAGATGCTTCATGACAATTCCCTATCTACTGACATTTACAAACTTATCTTTGCTTACAAGAATGTTAACAGAATGTGAATGGCTTGTCAATACTTGTTGAAAGATATGTGCTAACATGGGGGTTTCCAGTAGTGGCTTCTTAGCAATCCTTAGGATTAGGCCCTAGCATCACTTGTTTTCAGCCAAGGTTTGCAAACACAACAGTGAATGTGTCCTCCATGAAGTGGATCAGAGAATTCCTTCAGAGCTTTAATCTACAACCAACACTTTAAGAGGCCTTTGGATGTGGGACACCAAGGTCTGGACAAGAACTCCTCCTAAAATCAAATGGACTTAGTTATGAAGTGGAAGGGTACACTACAGTCTCTGTTTTCTTATTATCAGTGCTTTATATGATGGCTTAATATATTTGAGAGAAGTCTATCATCAGTTTGTTTAGGATGAGGAAAGAAAGAAGTGATCCACTTTCATTAGATATCATTGTTAAGAGAAAGAGATGAAAAAAAATAACTATAGAAATTGCTAGGTGATGTATAAAGGGAAGCCCATTTCTAATATTTTTGCAATAATAGAGCATAGTCTTCTTCAAATATACCTATTGAACTAATTTAATTTCATTTGTAAAAATGTAGCTCTGCCTGAAATTGTCAGTGATATGATAGAGCTAATTAAGACATGCATGGTGTTAACAGTTTCATTAGAGGAGATAATATTGCACAAGAAAAATAAGAAATCATTATGATGAATGCCTCAACATTACATTACATGTTAATGAAGTGTAAATGATCTAATTATTTTTGAAAGAATACAGATTCGATTAAACTGTCGGAATTAAATTGGAAAGGACAGCCTATTGTACTTTTTATGTACAGACAAGTTAGCGTTAATTAGGCACAATCTACAGGAACAAATGAGGCACAACCCTCGGTGAACAATCATGTATCCATTGCTCAAGGCAGGTTTCATAAAGAAATATATTAGGGGAAAAATTGTAAGTCAATTAAATACAGTGCTTTAGCAGTGGGAGGGAAAATGAGCAAAATCTCTGTTCCCTCCCCCTACATTTTGAGTGTTTATAATGCAATCACTCTGCCAGTTCTGCTCCATCACTAATTTCATAAATACTAATTTTGCTGATGAGACATCTTGATTGGTTTGCCATCTACTTTCCACAAATGACTTTCTGGAGGCGGCATGGATTTTGGATGGAAATCTTTTTCTTTGGGCTCTGCTCTCTGCTCTAACCTAAGGTAAGATAACAAAAAAAATCAAGCCACGTAGGTGAGGAAGAAGACATTACTCAACCACCATTTGACCTCACCTGGCTATTTCTAAAGAGGCAGAGTTGTGACGTGAAATTTAGCCATCTGAATATGTTGGCGCTTGCTTGTTTGTTTGTTTTCTCATACAGTTAACAGCTACTGGCAAAAAATGTAGGAAACTGTTGTCCTCAGCTGTAACCCAGTGCCCAAATCAAAACTAATTCTAGTTTCTTTAAGCTACTTTTAATATTCTATCCATTTCAAAGACCCTCTATAAACATGACATTAAAAATGGCTTGAGGAAAAAAAAAATCTACTAGGTTGGTTAAAGCTGCTTCAAGTGTCCTGGAGAATTCAGTTACTCCAGTAAAGTCCTTGCATATCTGGGTATTCGATTCTAATGACACTGAGCTCCAGGGTTTTCTACCCTTGCACAATTAACACGTGAAGGCACACCAGCACACTCACTCTTCATCTACTTAAGAGACAACTGGAAAAAAATCTGCTGATACTGTTGTCCAATATCCTCAAAATCCAGCCAATCCCCATAAATTCTAATACTGTAATGCAGAGTTGAATAAGTTCTCAGTTTATATAAACTAATGCTGCTTGTAGGACATTTGTAGCTAATCTACTTAGTGTGCAGAAGAGAACTCAGAAACCTTCCCATCCTTTTCCCCACATGCTCTCTCTCATTGTTTCAAATGAGCCCCTTTCCCCTCATTTTCACATAAAGTTTATCTTGGTGCAAGAAAAAAGACATGTAGGTAATTCTCATCTGTTGTTTTTACTATATAGTCTTTTACTTAGATAGAAAGTCAAAACCTTGTCAAGGTTAGATCTGAAATTATTCTTATGTTTACACTCATTTAACTGGGCAAGAATGCAAAACTTAAGTCTACTATTTGTGGTACTCATCTACTCCTCTCTCACACATGTCCTAGTTTGCCCTCACAAATTTGAAGGTTTGAGGCATGCAAAATACCAGAAACTTCTATTGGTTTGGAAATCTTTGTTGGATTTCTCTTGCCCAGCTGGTTTACTAAGTTGTTGAACGTATCCGTGCAGCTTACACAGCATCCTGTGACAAGGAGTTCCACAACTTTACAAACCACATTTTTTATACTGCCAGATGCATACACACACCTGTGTACTATACACTAGTAATTTTTTTGTGTCAATGTTTATTAGTAATTTTACTCCCCAAACTTTATGTAACACAGATGAGATAGGATTAATTACAAAATTATTCAGGAATTTTACTCTTGTTTCTAATTTTTCATTTGGATCTCATTGCTGAAAAAGGACAAAGTCCTTTTTTTTGCCATTTCCCAGTCCAGGCTATCAGGAAAACACTGGACAGTTGCTGAATAGCTGAACCACATCCACCTATTTTGCCATATCTGAGAATACATGTTTTATGAAAGCAGAGCATCATGCAGACCCAAATAGAATGTTCCTGGCAATGGTGTGGGAGAGTAACAAAGCACACTGACGTGCTGAGAAGTCTTTCTGAACAGCTTACATGCATTTCACGGCCCTGGCTCTGCTTGCTATGTCAAGGCTAGGCTCCTCAACATAAATAGAAGAAGGACCAACCTTTCTGCAGAGTCAAAATACCATGGCATTATTGAATTTTTCTATCTGCATTTAGTTATTTCATAATATACTACATCATCTAAAAGTATAACCATGAACAATAACTATGGAATGGGCAGCAGAAATCTTTGTTGGAGCCCTCAATATTAATATATATAATCTGTGCAATAAAATATAAAATATGGTATTTTGCTAGTAGCTTATAGAGACATTGACAATTATGCTTTTGTTACTACAAGTACATTCATAGGATAATCAATTACAGGTAATATTTGTTAATTTTGTGTGCTATATACTCACAATTATTTTGCTCATAATTATTTCTTCTATTGTATGTAACACAACAAAAATCTATTAACATGTCATAAGATTTGATATGCAATAGTCAACAACAATGTTTTTCTCCTAACTCCTGTGGATTCCACCCAAATGCCAAAGCATCCCCACTTATTAGTAGCACAATGCAATATCACTGCACAATTTAAATCATGGGTTCACTTCCAGAATACAATGCCTCAGGAAAGATTAACATCCTCAATGCAATTGGTAGGAAAGAAGCCAAAACCAAGGGTTAAATCCTGAGTTCAAGGTAAACACCAGGCAATTCAGCCTTCCTGACACCAGTCCTGAGACAGCCAAAGGATCGCAGAAGTATGCCTGGTGCTAGGAGGCAGATGGATTGTATTTAGTGTTTTTTCTCTACAAGTCATCATTCAGGATCACACAGAGTTGAGGAGATATCTCTGTACCAGAACTCCAAGGTATTGGAGGTGATGACACACAGCACCTGCCTTGTGGGTAATAGCATCATCCAGTCTCACATGTCACCATGCAATCATGAAGGTTGATGCCAAAAAAGTTTGACTCTTTGTACCTATTATTCTGATAGAAATCTGTTTCACAGCCTCAATCCTCTGATGGCTATGCCACCTGCTAATTTCTGTTGTAAATGTATTCATAGGTGGGATATGCCCACTGCTTCTGTGTCAACATTGTACTTAAGCTTAAAGAACTGTTCCCTTTCTAGTGTTTACCTTTCTGATCCATTTACAGAGACAATCATTTCACTGCTCGGCTTTGTGATTTGCCTGGCTAAACATTTGGTTCTTTTAGTTGCTTTCTCTAAGTGGGAATCTCCATTCTTGCAGTGACATGATGACTTGTGCATCTTCTTGGTTGAGTTCATTTGTTTCAGACATTTATTCACTTTCATTTTTCATTAATCTTCCTCATTCCTTACATCCATTTTTGGACTTCTGTCTCATCAGTGGCTAGGTATTCCCCAAAATGTTGAGAACAAAGGGGGAAATACAAAGAAAAAAAAATAGTTCCATAAGCACTTGAAACTCATATTGTGTGGGTGTAAAAGCTACATAAACACGTGAAATGCAAATTCTGTCGATGTCAGAATCTTACAATCTACTGCTCCTACTGTGCTTTATCAGATACTAATGTAGACATAGCCCAAGGCATCCAAACTTTAGCAAGGACTGGAATCTAATATTATATTTCCATTTTGATTACTAGTTTCTGGCATGCTAGTTTCTGTAAAGCCTATCCAGTGTTTATCTAATTCCTGCCCTATTAACCCTCAGATTCTGATGCTAAGGTCTAGATGTTGTAAATGGCATCACTTCTTTTTATATCTTAGCCTGAGTGATCACTAAGTGCCATTCAGTAGAAGGGAAATACAAAATCCTAGCAGAAGAATATGGTGGTTTGTAGTCCAGAGGAAGGTAAGTTAAATTCAGTATTACTTTAGCTCTTCCTTGATTTTTAATGGTCCTAATCATTGCAGTTTCTCTTTGTATCCTATGTAAAAAAACATTTTCTCTGCAGAATACTATGCAGTGGCACATTTGTTACCATAAAAATAGAACTGCAGTCAATTTAGAATGGTTTGAAAACAACTAGGAGGTAGTCATGAATAACTTCAGCATGAAGTGCTCAGAATGTTAGAAAGTTTGACAAAATATTTCTAGGTGCTAGAAAACATTAGTGCCTAAACCAACGCACTTAAGGAGTGAGAAAGAATGTTTCCCAGATAAAGAAATGCAAATTTGTCTAAGTGTAAATATGATAGAGGATCATATAGAGTTTTCTTTGTGTGTACCTTTGTATCAGCTAAAAGTAGGATGAAGGATAAGATGGAGAAGTTTTCTATTCTTATTTAGAAAGATCCAAGTAGAGGTTCTATATTTTCAATATTGTGCTAACATTGCCAATTTAGCAATTTCAGTTTGGCAGATATTTTTTAAACTGTCACTTTAAATATTTAATGGTAACTCTTTATCTTTTATTGTGTATCATGCTGGCAATGGTAATCAGGTCACCAGAAGAGTAAGTTACATTTTTGAAATTGATTTATTAATCCAGGACATTTTTTCCTTCCCTGGATGGAACATATTATGCTAACTAAGCATTTATTGTGTAAATATGGTGTTCACAAATAAAATACTTTAAAAAATTACTCAAAAGTACTCAAAATATGAGGATTCATCCAACAGCTTTTAACAATGTTTTAGAATTTGATACAAATAATCCAGTTTATTAATGTAATCTGAGTTTATCAAGTTTTCTGAGGAAGTATCATATATCTGGGAGGACAGAAAATAACCTGGAGCTAATTTATATTTGGAATCTTAGTGCCTTTGAAGAATGGTGTTTTAATACATTGTAGGAGAAAAGGTATCTTTTAACTAGGTCACTAATTGTTTTTTCTATGGATAAATTCAACATTTATTTCCCTCTCCCTTATATAGATGAAGTGCAGTTTAGGACAACATCATAACTAAAACATGATGCACATTTTAACATGTGACTTTTTGCATGTAATATTGTAAACAAAAATCTAGCAACAGTAAGTCAACAACATATATAGCTATTCAAATGGAAATGTGAATGTCCTATGTTAGTTTCATGCTAGTAACAGAAACTACTGATAATTTAAGGTAAGAAATCAATAATGTTCTTTCATATATATACATGGAGATAACGTTAATAGATTTCAAATAAATAATTTTAATCTACTAAATGTAACAAAGAACATATTACTTTTACATGTTTAGATATGAATTGTCATCATGCAGTGCAATATTTGTGAAGGGACTGAAACAGTCTAAACTCTCAAGTATGCTTAGTTTTATTGCCAAATTTGGCTTGTTTAATAGAAATAAATATTGCAGGACTAGGAACTCTCATCTTCCTCTATTTTTTAAGATAGTATGATTAATTTAATAATAGTGCTTTGATTGTCAAGGTGATTTGAGGCTTCTGCATTGTCTAAAAAGAGTTTTACTGGAAGATTGTACATAGCACAGCTGAAAGGCATGTTTCCTTGAAAAGGCATGATCTATCTTTAAAGTAGACTTAACAAACCTACTAAGCAGAATCTGAAGGGAACTGCAATAATTATCTTTTGCTTACAAACATTTATGCAAGCATCAGCTTTCTTAATCTAGAGTAACTTCTTTATTCTAACACCTTCCATTAATGAAACATGGAATCCATAAGCACCACAGAATGTGATACAGAATCATCAGCCACTTAATGAATTATAGTTGATTAAACCATATGAGTTTTTTGCTTGTAGTAGGAAGTAATGAACATCCTGTTTGATGTGCATTAGTGTTCCAGTTTCTCCTCACTGCCTCTATTTTCTCTGCAGAAACGACACAGCCATACTTTGCAGGGAACCAGCTTGCTTTCCCCCCACATCTGTCAAAAAAACCAAACTCCTGCGGGCCCTTTGCTAGAATGGACAATTTCAGGAGCTATAGTGACAATGAATAAAGAGGTCAAAGTACTTGACTGGATTTATGGTACATTAAGAAACTGCTACAGCCATGGTGGTGGAATTAGGGCAGCCATTTAACTCAGCTACAGGGACCAAGATCCCAAGGTGAACATTTTGTGGTGAGTTGCAAAGTGTCTACAAAACATCTCTATAATCCACATGCTGTAATCTTTCCCAGCTTGGAGACTTCTAATAGGGTTAGTAGTAAAACTCTAATAAGATGATGGCCCTATATGGTATGTACTTTGAATCTCTTGAGAGCTTTTTACTTATCTGTATGACATTCCTGCAAGTTTAATTTTGAAAACCTCCATTGTGGTAATGATTCCCCATGAACTATGATGTTATTATACATGCTCTGTAAGCTTTTAATATAGCATTCTCCTTCTAAATAGATTTTTTCAATAGAAAACAGATTTATTTTTAACTTTATGACTTCTTATACTGTAATTTGATAACTATAATGCCAATAGGTTAATCATATTGATGAAGTACCCTGAGAGACTGTATTTAACACCGCTTACCCTGTGGAAAAGTAACCTGATTTACTGGAAACCTTTTCACCTTTAGTGGCAGGGGAATAGCTGCTAGTTTGGCCCTGTGTTCAAACATATAATTCCATAGGCTGGCATGTAACCCAAAGGCAATATTACGCTGAAGGATTGATCTGAATTAACAAGCTTTAAAAAAGGGGAGGGGAGAGAGAAGGTGGAGAAGGAACAGGGGGAGACACAAAGAAAGAGTGCTGTCACAGGCTAGTATGTGCTTAATATCTTTCTATCTAAAGGTCATTTTTAGATTGTTGTTCAGGCAAATTATTTCTTTTATAGAATCAAGATAATTATTAGCTCCTTTGGAAGTTTTTTGAAGTCACATGGTGGATATTAGCAGAGATTCTTTTTTTTTTGAAGACCTGCACAAAATGGATGAAATCTTAGTGCATATATGTAGGATAACTATTTCCTGTAGTAAAATAAAGGATCACTAGTAAACTTCTTTCTTCTGAATCTTACAGCTGCAAACAATTTGTTCCATGCTTTTGTCATGTATCTGGAGGATTTGCAGAAACCAAACAATACAAAGGTGACCTTCATTGCATCAGTCTACCATCTCTCTATCAATGTACTTCCTTGCAGCAGAAGTCATCTTGAACTCAACATTGCTCTTCCCATGCTCAGCAAAATGCATGATTACAGAAGCTGGAAGATCAGGAAAATATCAGTCATTGGAGCATAGGATTACCAGTGACTGAAAAGGTTTGTATGGAGTGTCTGCCTCCTGGAAAGAAATCATACTGTATGTCAGGGGTTGGAAGGGACCTAGAAAGATCATCTAGTCCAACTCCCCTGCCAGAGCAGGATCACCTAGACGAGGTCACACAGGAATGTGTCCAAGTGGCTCTTGAATGTCTCCAGAGAAGGAGACTCCCCAGCCCTCCTGGGCAGCCTGTTTCAGTGCTCCATCACCCTTACTCATCATTACCTAAGGTACACTTTCTCAGGGAGACAGGCCACCCTTCTAATGCATCATACAGCACTGAATTTTCAGGCTTGAAAATTTTAGGCTTGCTCTGTCAGATAACACTAAACAACTTGGGATGAAATCATGACCTGAGACAGAAAAGCAAATTACTTTTCCTAATAAGGCACTTAATTACTTCAAAAAATTGTTCTTAAATTGTTTTTGTATCTCATATCTGTCCTTTGCTGAGAAAATGAAAATCAACACAAATAATCTTAAGAGACCATACAACATAGAAATTCCTGTTCAGATTTGTAGTGGACACCTCCTATTTTGTAGGACATATAACTCAGTGATGGTGGGAATGTAGGTAGTGCAACAACTGAAGTGCATACATGTGGCAAGCGACACTACTCATTACTTGACATTGGAGTGCCCAAGTGTGGTACAAGATCCTCAGAAGTAATTAATAATATATATGCCTTGTACCATGCTGAAGTCTGGTTAACACAAGTTGTAAAATTTTATTCTAGAGGTTTACTAAGGATTCAGAGGAAGGGAGAGTGGTAGGAATATAAGTAGTTAACTTTTTTCAGCAGGTAGGTAAGCAATGGTTTATTGTGCTGACGGATGGCTAAATGTCATAGCACTAGTCTTGATTTATTTGCTTCTCTTATGCAGCCTCGCATTTCAGAGGGAGACAAGAGGCTTAATTTAGCTAAAGGAAGAGCACATTTGGGACTTCTGCATCTCAGTTGTTTCCTCAGTCTGCAGAAAAAGGCAGAGCAGCTGTGGGGGGCAGCATTGTCAAGTGCACCCACCAGTGCTATCAGTACGATTTTTATTTCAGCATAATTGAAAGAAGACAATTATGACTCATTCAGTTAAATATAAGATCTAGAAAGGGCAACACAAATACATGGAAATAATAATGGTATTTTGAGCTTCAGATGAAAGAAAACAACTGAGCTATTGCCAATCCTTGTGATACGAATCATACATTTTGCAATACTTGACATTCATTCCTTCAGTGGCCTCAATTACAGAACTAATGCAGAATCACAGGAGAAGTTCTGTTTTGTTTCATCTATATCAGCTTTGCAGATTTATTATGGAAATATACTTGGAAAACATGAGCCCTGAAGAAGGTCAATAATAAAATAAACCAGGAAATGTATTCATTTTCCCAGTTTTACTATTTTTACTTCAGCCTCAACATTTTGAAAGGCCTAATGAATGTTTGGGTATGGGTAGACAAGACACAGGGATGTGTAACACCACTCAAATTAAAAAAAATGATCTTTGAATATGACCAAGTAAGTGAGGTATATGTTAGTTCTGGAGATTCTAGTCATGAACTTGCTATCCACTCTACTAAACAATATATCTTCATGGAAATAAAATACCATTGCACAGAAAAGTTTACAATCTAACCGTATAACAAGAAGCTAATAGACTGACGTAACCAAAATGGTAAAAAACCCTACAAAATAATACTGAGGTACATAATTTCTGAAATTGCAGAGAAATTTAGGGCAAACAACATCTGAGAAATACGTTCAAAAAGGACCTTTGTTAAATGGGGAATATAATTTCTGAAGTGATGTCATTTTCAAAGATCCCCAGCTGGAAAAGGTGAACTGGTAATTGCAAAGCTGAAGGAGAAAAGAATAAAATTTGGGTTAGGATGAAAGGATAGAAATCTCTAGAGTCATCTACTATGTCTGGTTCAAAGGAGGCTGATTCTCTACTACTTGAGAATATGTGTCCGGGCAGTTCTGCACTTTACTGCCACTACGCATGGTTCTCTAGAATCTCTTCTCTGGAGAGGAGGTCTACAGTGAAAAAGTTGAAGGCAAAACTTGAGATTTTGTTACTTATATAATTAATAACTGTTAATTGAAGCATAAAACCCCAGAATGCTACAAAGGCTGAAATCTTTATGCTAGATTTTATGTGGTCGAACAAAAATTCTGGAATGTATTTCAGGTATTATGTAGCACTTGATAGTTAAGATGAGAAGCAGAACAGAGTAAGTCCTGGGCTCAGTGCTTTTTTAATCTCATCATTGGCTTATGGAGAGGAAACCCCACTTACTGCCATGGGTGCTGTGCTGTCAGATGGTGTTCCACTACAATCCATATGGGCTGAGGTATACCAGTAATGATGCCAAAAACCTCTTGGCAACTTGGGATGAAAGGTAGTGGTAGTGTTTTATCATACTAACTTTGTCAACTGGAGGCACCTTATTCCCACCAATAATAAAGGCACAGAAGGCAACACTAACATTCAGTCAGGCAGCATACTGCACAGGTGTAATGGCCATTCATCTTGTTGTTTGGCATAGAGAACACTCTTGTAAGATACACACTAAACACAAGCATGATCATGTTTCAATCTTTGTTCAATAATGGTTTTATTTTACTTATTATGAGTCACAGATGGCTCTTCAAAGCACTGTTGCTATTACCTGTAAACTTTTAGAACACATTTTGCAGGGAAAATATTTACTGATGGCTCTTTTATCAGAAATGTCACTAGAATAAAATAATTTTCTACCATAGGAGTTGGCTGAAATACAGACATTGTGACAGAAGCCAATAACTCAATGTAAGATATTGATGGTCACACACGCCGCTTTCCATTTTAAAAAGCAGCATCATTCTGTGAGGTGCTTGAACAGCCCATCCATCATTCCTAGCACATTAGGGATCCCTGCTATGTCACAGAATCTCTTTTTGATGTGCTATCACTGTTGTTGGCTACATGGCAAATTACTATATTTAGTGTACTGCCTAACCAAAGCAGCTGTTGCTGGTGTGTAAATTGGGATGTTATTTCCTCCTCAATCCCTGCTAGGTTACAGCTAAATGTTTGGAGAGCATAAATGACAGAATGAAACAACTGCCTGGCATAAGAGCACAGAACATGAACACCAAGTCATATAAGGACCCACATGATGTGCTCCACAAGTTAACACACACTTAATTGCCTTTTAATTTCCTACTAAGTTTTCAGGTGTATCCAACAGTGCCACTTGCAGCATCTTATGAAGGCTTATGGCCACTCTAGAAGAGACACTTACTAACACACCACTTTATTCTGCTATTGCCTTTACTTCTCTCCTTCTTCTTGCTATTCGTGGCTCCAGCTATCTGCTGCTGTGTTTGATTTGTGTTCTGGCATCCTGTCACTGAAGTGCAATAATCAATTTTTCTTGCTTAAAAGAAGTGGCTACTTACTTATCTAACCTACTTAAATATGCTTATTCTAAAGGGAAGCATCTGTTCTGATTCAGGCACAATAGATCTGTTTTATCAAGAGTATTCAGCTATCCTTATCTTTATGTTTTTATGCACACACTTTAATCAAATTCCTCTTCTTTCCTCATGTCATACACTTCCCAGCTGTTCAGCAGGTACAACCTGAGCTTCTGCCACTCTTCTTGGTCTGGCTGCTCTTCCAGTTCACCAAACAAGAATTACCTCTCTGCCAAGCACTGCAAGCCAGCTCAGATTGGTGGAAAACTGTGGCCGTGAGACATCAACAAGGGAAGAGGTGTTAACCTTATTACACATACTTAACACTGATGTGTATAACTGATGAACTGACATGTGTTTAGATACAGTAAAGCTTCCTCCTTTTCCCTATCTCAACATGTTTCTTATATTTACCTTTATTAGAATTTATTGATATATTTTACAGTGGCCCATTTCCTTTTCAGAAAAGATGAGAGTTCCATCAAAGACTACTTTTTTGGGTAGGTTATGTAATTCTCTTCCTGAAGGTGCTATAAATAGCTTTGTGGAAGATTAAGAACTAAATCAGAGATGTATTTAAGTAAAAAAATCTCCTATGAAAACTTTCAATAAATGTCTTCCATTAAGTTATTTAAGGGAAAACGTTTCTTCATTCAACTCTAATACAAACATCTTTTTTTATCTGTTATCCATGTCTTCCATAAAGGAAAAAATAATTTATAGTGACTTCAAAAATGCAGATTTCTTTTTATCTGCTAAGTACTTCAGCTCACTAAATTCTTAGAAGGATAAAGTCACAAGCGTATTTTCATTTTAATGTTTCTCTTTTTACCATTTCCATAATCATTTCATTTTGTAAAACTTAATGGTCTATGGTATTCAAACTCTAAGTCTCACAGGGGAATCTTCTACAATTTCTTCCCTAGATGAATACATGCAGTGCTAGATTATGCAATTATTAAGTCCAGAAGCTGGTCTAGTGAACTTATATGTTACAAGCTGAGATATATTTTAGATGGAGTTCTCCTGAAAATTGTACCAGTGAGCCTTTTGACCCACATAAAACAATACACTATCCATAAATGTTATCTAATTTCTTACAATTTTCTAGAAAAACAAAACTAAGAAGACAAATCTTAGGTAACTGCAGTACTTATTTATTTACTCCTTTTGCATTTTAGTAATAGAAATGAGAAGGGGAATGGTAGTATAATCCTGATGCTCTACAATGAGAACCCTCCTGTCCAGCTGAAGTAATCTAGAAGTCAAAGGGGCTTGGCATTTGTTTAAATTGGACCCAGAGTGGGAAGGGCAACAAATTACTGCTTCATCATTACTGACTCTCAAAGAATTATATTATAGTATGTGTAAGGCATGGCTGGTTGCTTCTCTTAGTCAACAGTCAAGGAATGTGCATATTATGAGGCACAATTTGCTACCTACTAGCAAGTTTCCCTAAGGTATAGGGATATGCAAGATCTTTATTTATGTGGGTGAGGATTTAAAGTGGGTGATATTTAAAGTCTTCACTCTTTTCATTTTACAGCATAATTAAATTGTGTCTGTTAGCTCACATGACACAGAGCTAAACATAAAGACCACAAAACAGTTATTCAGCCACTGAGAAGGCAGGGCAACCTCAGAGTTACTTCATTTATGCACTAGTGTTCACACTGTGGCATGGGATTCCTCATGCCTGTTTTCTTTCCCACCTATAGTGGCACCAAACACCTGAAGGACTGTACAGCTGGCCAGGGCTGAAGCAGAGGATCTGACAAGGTATGCCTTTTCTCCAGCAGTGCTGTGACCTTGACAGTGCTTTAGAGTGGTGCTCTGGTCTTGTTTTTTCAAAGGGTAATGCCAGTACTGAATGAGCAGGGAGCACAAATCATAAACCTCATTCAAGTTAAGTGTTCTCTGGGTTTAGAAGATGACATACAGTAATTCAAATCAAGGTGAGAAATAAAAACCCCTCAAATATTACTTGTTCAAATACTTGTGTTTCTTCCTCTCCTAGTGGACCTCACTTTCCCCAGTCAGTGCTATGATCCAGCATGGCAGAGCAGAGTAGGAGAAAGGAGAAAAAGAATAAAAGATACATAAAGTATCTGAGCTGCCACAGATTAGCAACAGTTTTGTTTTTAATAATTAAAAATTATGCCAGATTCTGACAGAAGAGGTACCTCCTGTTTGAAAAAACCCATGAAAATAGTAAAGGAGTAAGACACAAAGAAGTGGTGATGCATCTACTACCTTTATTTTTATTTTTTAAGCCCTGTGTTCTTTATTTTAGTGGAGGAATTACTTTTTAATCCAAAATCTTCTACACAAGTCTCTTTCCCCTGATACTTCAGCCTTCCAAATGCACGTTTGATTTCATCAGGCACATTGATTTCCATTAGAACATATACAGAAAGTAGCACTGTACAGAGATACTATCTTAATCCTGAGGGCAATTCTGCAATCTTATTTCTTTAGGGCTTATTTGCCTGACTGTAATGCCATGCTAATATGGCTACCTGGTATTCTATGGCTGCCTTAAGTTCAGAAGCTTGCTTTGTTTCTCTGTCAAGCATTTCTTATGTCAGGATACAACAGTTCTGCTTTTCCTCTTGCTTTTATCCTTCTTGTGAAAAACAGAGATAGCACTTTATTACCTCTTTTTTCATATTCATTTCATTCATTCATTCACTCATCCATTCATTCATTTCATTATTCATATGGAACTGTGCTGAAGCTGTGTGTGATGCATAGCACTACAGTAACATACTGGTTTCACTGTAAAGGAAACAGTCCCACTGTAAGGTTGTGTGATACAAGAATTTCACTTCCAGAAAGCCACAGTATGGTTGGAGAAACATTTGGTAAAGGTTCACGCTCCCCTCCCAGATCAGTTCTAGTAGGAATGTTAAGTTTTATTGAGTCGTCTTTATTCTGTTTCTTTTCTCAATTGGATTTATCCTACTTGCTCTCTTTTCTTGCGCAGAAAATGCCCAAAAGGCTTTAGGTTAAAACACTTGCATTTTGGTTCCCTTCTAATATTAATGAAAGATGTAGTTCTGGGAGATGCAGTTGAGGTTCCTCTTGCCCTTTTCTGGGAGATCGACCTGCTTTTCACCATCATCTTTCTCTTTTGCATAGTCACTACACCACTGTTTGTCTGGGAAATTAATTTATTGAAGGGAGTGAAAAGAGAAGGCATTCAAACTACCCTGAAACTGCTAGCATCTGGTGAGATTCCCAAACCAACATTTTTGTTATTTGAATATAAATTGTTGATCTAGGATTGGAGGCTTTTGCTTTCCAGCTGTTTGGTTTTTACACAAGATAGTAGACTTTTTGACAGAAAAAGGCATTTTTTCCAGTGAAAAGTTATCCAGTGGTAAAACAATTTCTCAACCTCAAAATAAAACATGCATGCAAATGTCTAATAAAAATCATGTGATTGCAATACACCATTCTGCAACAGAAGTTCCTAGAAAAGTAATCTCTTACTTTTACTCCTGCTGGCTTCTCTGCTGCAGTTCAGGTTATACTTTTGTGGATCTGGAGTACCTTTTTTAGTTTGCACTAGTCTTATACCCTCTGTGACCAAAATAGTGATAGCCTTCTCCTTCAGAGGCTCTCTACAAAAGTATATCTGTCGATCGCTTCCAACAAAAATCATGCCCTGATTAGTGCTCTAAACCAGTGTGCAATCACAAAATTTTATTAGAAATTGCAACAACAACGTGTCTTTGGCAGCAGGTGGCCTTGGTCTAGCCTAAAGGACACTTCTCTTTACTACAGAGCTGAATTCATAGAATCCTAGAATGGTTTGGGTTGGAAGGGACCTCTGGAGGTCATCTAGTCCAACCCCCCTGCAGTGGGCAGGGACATCCCCAACTAGATCAAGCTAGATTCCTTCTAGCTTGGATATCTGAGGAATCTATGGGCCAGGGTCTGGATCTTGTCCTCTTCCTTTCTTCTTTCCTCTTTCCAAAGACCTACTTGGAATACAGGGAATGCAATTGTCTGCACCTTACAATTTTGCTGAATGGTGGTAGAATAGCTTTGGCTCTCCTAATGAAAGACATGTAACAGGACCAGAGGACAGATCTGGGACTTTATGACCGCCTTTCTTTTCTGATGGCTCTTGTGTATCTGGCTGGTGCCACAGGACATTGCTTGCTAAGGTGAAATTCTGGCTCTGTGAACGCAAATGGCAAAATTCCAATAACTTCATTTCAGCCAGGACTTCATCCTGTGCCTATAGCCCACAAGTTAGGAGAGAGCAAGTGCCAGT
>VWZO01008128.1:223475-243475 GCA_013396975.1 Bucco capensis | reverse complement strand
TCCTTACCCAGGAAACTATCTCTTTCTTACTGGTTCTTTCATAGTAATCTGTGATTGCTTTTTAGGATTGATATGATCATGGCAACACAGGAACCCCTGCCACATAAGAACTGAAAACCCCAACATATCAATAATTTCTTCTAATACAGTATGATGTACATATATATTCAATTTTTCAATATATATTCAATTTTTCATATATATTCAATTTTTAGATGACATTCTATCAGGAAGGGACAAGAAAGCACAGACAAGCAGACAGACTAACATGGGACCAACATTTTCAAAACTAGAGAAAATGCTCATATTGTACTTCTAGCCTGCTATTTAAAAAAGACCAAGCCTTGTTCTTTTCACATACATGAACTGAGCATTCTTGTGAAAGAGGCAAGCAGGTCTGTGCTCTTTTGGAAGAGCAAAAAATTATATGCCAAAATTCTATTTTAGTGGCCGCAGTCATGGTCTTTAACATTTGAATAGTGTGAACAGCAGAGCCTGAAACACAGGGTGTGTAAGTGCATATTAATTTACTTATTTAATGTCGTTGTTGCAGCTGGGCATGAAATAGACCCCTAATTTCTAATAAGGCATGGTGCTTTCAAGGATAAGCCGAGGGTAGATTCACCTTGGATTGACTCACCTACTTGTTAGGTTCCCTGCCAAACTTTGCAATAAAATAAAACATAATCCTTTATTAAAGAATAAATGAGTGTTGTTTTCTCAGGCTAGATTCAAGCCTGCTGTATGGGCCTGCTAAGGATAACCTTCCCTTACTGTCAGTACATTGTTTTCTACAGGAGGTGTTATTTTGCAGCTATCCCATCCCTTGTCCATAGAATATCTTGCAATTTTGTGTGGGCAAGTCCGTTGAAAGTGTTGGTTATTCAACTCTTTAAACTGTGTTAAGACTTTAGACATAAAAGATCAGTAAAGTGACACACTGATTTCTTTTGGAAAGGAGGGACCATAGTAACATTGGATAAGTATATGTTGGGGGTAGGGGGGAAAAAGAGAGATAGAAGAAGAGGCAGAAAGAGGGGGGAGGCCCAGACCAGCAGGCTTTGCAACATAGTTACATTTTAAATTATATTTAATTGCAATTAATATATAAAGAAGTAGGTGCTGGGCTGAACTAGCAATGCTGCTCCTTTAATTCAGCCAGTGCATTTGTACATATTAAAAACATTACACAGCAGGGGCTATAATTTCACATGCTGCCATCTCTGAACCACTACAGCAAAACACAAAAGAGACAAAATGTATGCTGTACCCCTGCATGTCATGTAAAACAAGGAGTTGCCTGTAGTATGTGTGTGCAGTAAGAGAGATCCAAATGCAGCTCTTCTGAAATTTTAATGCTCTCATAAAAATAAACAAACTTCAGCAATACACAACATGATTACAATTAGTAGCTCAATCTGAATAACTTGGCATTGTCTGTTGGCTTTATACCAGACAGCCAGCAAGATGTCAGACTGAGGAGTCCATTCTCTTCTCTGTGTGTGATCAACTCCCATTACTGGTAATGGAAGCCACATACACATAAGGGAATAATATACCCCTTCATGAGAAAAACTCTCTTTGGTGAATTGAAGGTGTATAAAGTCGTGGGTGTTTTTCATTCACTGTCTCTACTATTGTGTTTCCCCTCAGCCCATTCAACTTATTTCATATGGACAAGTGGCACACAGAGTTTGGTCCTGTTTTCATTATATTAATAAGAGAACCCCACTTTGCCTCATTGTAAACCAAGATAGGTCCAGAAGCATCCTTACTTTAACTTTTCAGAATTATTCCTTACTCTTATAAGTAATTACTAGCCTTTTACCCTCTTCTTTAGCTTTGGTGTGCTCAGTTAAATATGTTTTACCTCTCAGGTCAGATTTTTTTCTGTGTGACACCATTAAAGTTGTTCTAAATTTATGGAAATGTTCCTTAGGGAAGGTGTTAGCAGCGTGTATGAAGTTTATCTGTAAATACTTTGGGCATTACTAAATAGCTCTAACTTCCAGTTTTCTTCTGCCACAGTTTTCTGATAAGTTTGCCAAGAAGGGGATAAGCAGGGGAGAAAAGAACATAAAACGCAGGTAACAACACATGTGATGAGACAGGCACAGGCAGAGTCCTTCTGACTGATCAGAGAAATGTGCTAAAAGAGAAATTAGTTAAAGCAAAGGAAGTGCTTATTTAAATAAATGTAGTCATAGGTGTTATCAAAGCTACATTGTTCATTATGTATTTCCTACCTGCCTTCCATGAAACATATTTTCAGTGCATCAAGCACAGCTGTAAACAATTTTACATGTTATTCACAAGTTGTATCAAAACCTATGTGACAAAGAAGTTGATTTAAAAACTGTGAAACAATCTACTGATGCCTTACTATTCCAGTAGGCTTTGTCTGCATTAACAAGGCAATAGGAGATCTGCAGAGCAACACAGCTAAAGCTAAGGACTTCATGTCCACAACACATGTGTTTGTGGGACTTTCTTCAGAGTAACTCTTACCTGGTGCCATAGACTAAAAATCCATTAGCATCTCTTAGTTTTGTGTCATCTGAGAGGAATCTAATTTATACACTGCACTGTATATTCCAAGATGTGGTCAGTGGGAACTACCAGGAAAGCCATTTCAAAACCACAATCCTGAATAAAATTCAATGCTAACAAACTTATGCTTAGAGAATTGTACTTCTCTTGATCAAATGTGTTGAATCTCAAAGTTTTGAAACTTGAGTCCAGTAGCAGTTTTATGAGTATAATTCTTTACCAAATAACTTTCAGTGCTTTTGACTTCTTCGGTATGTGCCATTGCTGTTTTCGAAGCCATTTATTTTTCTTGATTTTATTTCCTTCAACTTCCAAGCATCTACAGACCTCTAAATAACATTGGAGAATGTGGATTCTTCAAGACTTGCTGGCCCAAAGTACAGCTCCCAGAACCAAAGGGTAAATTAGTTTTTGCACAGTCATGACAGGGTGAAACAGCCACTTAAAGTCATACTACTGATGTAAAAGAGAGCTCAATATGCTTTTCATCCTGTTCGTCAAAAGCACTAATCAGGTAAACAAATCGGGTTTCTAGTCTCCTAGAATGACAGTAGTTAAAATACCTTTTTTCCAAAACCAAATTCATTAGGACAGGAAAATCATAGGACTCAGTATTCTCTTTTACATCAGTCATATACACTGAGCCTTTTTGAATTTGTTTCCTAGAACTACATCTATTAGACTACACCATCCTAGTTACCAATGCAGAATTGAAACTGCATAACACCTGATGCCACAAATACTGTATTGTCCTGTCAGTGACTTCTAAATCCTGTCAGCAGGCCTGACTATGAGTAAAATAGGCCACCTGTAATGGAGTATGTAGTCAGTTCAAACTGCTCTAGGATTAAAAGGAATTTTCAATTTCAGGTGGAGTTCCTACCAAAGGTCAAACTCTCCTGTCTCCACTTATCACAAAATGTTCCATAATGTTCATGTAAGCTTTACTTCAGAAAAGTGAAGTTTCTATTGCACATACAGCAAAACAACACTCAAAACTCATGCCGAATGCTGCAAAATCAAGTATGTGTATTTTAGAGATAAAAGGAAGCAGCTTCTGAGCTCTGTTACATGAGTGCAAGCAGAATCTCTCAGACAAACTCATTTTAATAACACAGCTGATGTCTGTTTTTCTAACACTGACAGATACCATGGATTGGAGGGACAAAGGTAGATGCCTAGAAGATCTAGAACATACTTCCTGGTTTTTTGATCACTCCCTCTGGGAATTCAGCATTTGATTTGAAATGCATTCATAAAAATGATTTCAACATTCATTTTTCTGTCCAAAAACCTGAAATCCCAATGGAGTGCACTAAAGCCAATTTAAAAAGCCTTTTCATGAGTAGCACTTTCCTGTTCCTGTGGTTTCCCTATGTACATATATAACCCCCAAATATTTTCTGGTTCATATTCTCCAAATCTACACGGGTTACCTTGAGTACACTCTTAGACAAGGAGGAATTGAATCAGTGAGAATGAGAGTAGCTGCTGCAAGCACTTAACTTGTTCACTGGACATCAGGCAGATGTGGGGATAAAACTGTCAAGTGCAAAATCACAAAGAGAAATATTGCTATTTTCTATTACTCACATTCTTCCCATGAGCTGTTTGCTCAGTTGCCATGGCATAGGCAGTGAGATTTTTATAATTTTTCTCCTGCCTGCCATGTGCTCATGCAACAATGTGAGTTTAATCAGTCCAGACAGTTGGTTGTGTTTTGTCCATGTGAGTGGAATAAAACTTTTCTCATCAGCTAAACCCACAAAGTATCTAAAAGCCATAAATAATCAGTAACTGCTATGACTTGCACCTGCTTGCTTTATTTGACCAAGGATACAGAAAGGCTCATGTAATGAGCAGTGTTCCCAAGCATTAATCACCTCTGATTGCTTATAAAAATCAAAGTAGCTGTTATGTTTAAAATATCAGATGCATTATTTTGTTTCTTTCCTGCACCTACATTTTTGTTGGGTCGTGTTACAGCCTTGTCTCCCGCAGTAAAATTATCCTTGTTTCAAAATATTTGTTGGGGAAAATTACATATTCTGCGTAGCAAATAAATTTCTAGTTACCTATTAATCCCAAAAGATGTATTCTTCAAGTACACCCTAACCAGCAAAAGGAGCTGGGAAAGAGGCAAAAAAAAAAAATGGCTGGGGAGAGACTAGAAAGTGCCTTAAGAGAGCTCTCTGCCAAGCTTATGCAGAACCAAGTATGTGCCAGCTTGTACAAAACAATACAACTTTATTTTGTATAGTGTCTTTCATCCAAAGTGTATCCCAAAGCCACTTTACAGGAGTTAAAAAATACAGTTACAGAGATAGATAATAGCAGAGGGAGAGCAAAATTAGCCGATATGTGCAAGTCAGAAAAGATGTATTTTCAGCTGAGATTTGGAATGAAAGCTTTATAGCAACATTGGAGTGTTTTAGTTTTAGTATTTTTCTAAACAGAGCATAGCAATGTCTATAGAGATACAAATCAGAGCAGAAGTGGTAAACGCCAGGAAATTCAAAGGTATGGCTTCATTAAGTCCTGCAGGTTCAAAATTAAATTAAATCAAAATCTAAAGCCAATAGAATGGTTTAAAAATTAAGACAGCCTCTCAACCTTTACACTTCTGGCTTTATGCCATTCATTCAGGTCTATAATATTTGTAGTTGACTGCTTTAAATAGGGGGAAAAAAGGGGGGGGGGGACACAGAACAAAGTAGTGTGGCCAAGCACTGAGTACTCTACGATGTAAATATGGTGAGCTTCACAGATAATAAAATGTGTATATTAGAGAGCAAAATTTAACCCAAAGTATCTTTCATAGAACCTGGCAAGCAAATGATGTTGTCTGGTAACCAGGGCTCTAATCCTTTGAGGGAGCCCTGGTGGGTACAGAAGTTGCCTATTCTGTTCTTCTGAATTCTCAGAGGCCTGGTTGCCCACCAGTTCTGGTGTTATGTGGTTAACAACAGTAGGAGAAGGGCATTGAGAAGAAGGCAGAGTGCACTGGCCTCAGGGAGGGTCTCTATAGGCACAGCAGTATGTGGGTGCTGTTTTCTTGGTGGGACTGGAGCTTGTATTGAAATTTACTTTGTGGTTAACAGAAAAGCCTTTAACAGAGTGGGCAAAATTCAAATCCAAGATTAAAATAAATCAATTACCTCTTGAGTGGACCAAACCAACTTTAATCTGCAACAGAGCCTGGAAAATATTATGGTCTCACTTGCTGGCTTGGAAACCTATGAGAAATTTTTCTGCCTCATCTGATATAAGCTTTCTATGACTTATCTGAAAACATGGATGTTTGTAAAGGGAACTGATTCCACAAAGCCCTGGAAGAACTTTCAAAGCAATCAGTGTTTTAAATAATAAGGCTCAATTTGACAGTAACATAAGCAATAAATGTAAGGGAGCTACAGATTATACCTACAGACTGGGGAATAAGAGGATGGACAGCAGTCCTGCAGAAAGAGATTTAGGAGTTTTGGTCGAAGGCAAGTTGAATATGAGTCAGCAGCCAAAGGGCCAACTGGGTTCTGGGCTGCATCAAGCACTGCATTGCTAGCCAATCGAGAGAGGTGATAAGCCCCACTCTACTCGGCACTGGTGCAGCCTCACCTGGCGTATTCTGTGCAATTTGGGGCACCACAACACAAGAAGGATACCAAGTTGTTAGAGAGCATCCAGAGGATGGTCATAAAGATGGTGAAGGGTCTGGAGGGGAAGCTGTATGAAGAATGGCTGAAGTCACTTGGCCTGTTCAGTCTGGAGAAGAGGAGACCGAGGGGAGATCTCATTGCAGTTTATAACTTCCCCCCCAGGGATGAAGGAGACGCTGATCTATTCTTTCTGGTGACCAGTGACAGGACCCAGGGAAAAGGCCTGAAGCTGTGGCAGGGGAGGTTCAGGTTAGATATTAGGAAAAGGTTCTTTACCCAGAGAGTGGTGGAGCATTGGAACAGGCTCCCCAGGGATGCAGGCAAGGCACCACCTTTCACTGAATTCAAGAAGCATCTGTACAATACTCTTAGGTACATGGTGGGACTTTGGGGTTGTCCTCTGTATAGACAGGAGTTAGACTTGATGACCCTTGTGGGTCTTTTCCAACTCGGGACATTCTGTGATTCTGTGTGATCCTACATGGAGCTGGAGAAGCAAGCACATGCCTCAAAGTGCATAAGCTTCCACCTAACACACATGCAATGAAAGTAGAGAAGTTATTCATAGTAAGTGTATGAAAAACTGACCTGCACTGTAAAGGAAAGGACATATGGAAGTTCAGATTAAAAAGAAGGAAAAAACCCACAAAACAATGTGCTCTATTTATTGATTGTTGGCCAACTGAATACCAGTTTCAACAGCCATTGCCAAATTTGCTACTGTCAGAGTATCTGGAGGATTTTGTTTACACATTAGTACTCACACCTGTTTTCTAGCCTCTGGAGAACAGGTTATTTGGCACTATTATTTTTGCTACTAGTAAACATATCACAAAAAGAGGGTTTCTTGAGACAATATTCCAGCGTGCTGCACCTGATCCTGTAGTTAAGTCTGAATAGCTGTTCTTACTCTGACCTCACATTTTCTCTGAGTCCTTTCCTCAATCCATATGCTTCTTGTAGGTGTTCAGTGAATGATGACTTTGTGTATAAATCAGTGTGCTGCTTCACATAGAAAACTCTGTTTGCTGAGCTCATGACATTTTCTGGGTGTAGCAGTGGGAGCCAGCTGCTGTTGAGAACTGTATACAAAGGGCACATAAATTGCTGGGTGTCATGGAAAAATTTATGCACAGACTACATAGTTTTCCATGCAAGTTTCTAAATGTATTGTATGAATGCAGGAAACAAGCAAGTGTCTATACAAGGTCTTCCACTCAGTCATTGCTCATAGTGAAGCAGCAACAGGGATGAAGATCTGGTCTTTGTACAGCTCCCTGTTTTACAGGATGGGTTTATTACATACTTAGGAAAAAATATCTCTTTCTGTATCTTGAGTTTTACATCTTCAATGTAATTTAAAATTATATTACCTGAAAATTATCATAATCTCAAATTAAAATAATACTCTTCAAAAAATGAAATGTATCACACTGTAGGGTACAAGAAATTTCCACCACGACATTGTGGAAATTGTATCAAGGCAAGGTACAAAATACAGCTGAAGCTCTATAAACCCTAGTAACTATGCCTCCTCTGGAAATCCTTTCTGCAGATTTTCCTTACAAAGCCAGGCTTCACTTTCTATTTTTTTTTCATTGCAAACTTGTCATTTACACAACCTTTATTTTTGTACCCTTGCTACTCATTGTAATAAATGGTCTACACTCTTCAGGCTTCACTCCTGCTTGTAACTTCTCATGTAACTCCTTTTTTTCCAGAGGAAATGCCAGAGCTCAGAATAAATGAGGAAAGAATGGCCTTTTGATGAAATATGAGCAAAACTTTTGCCTTTTTTGTGCTAGGTTCTTATCATGGAATTGTAGAATCTCCTGAGTTGGAAGGGACTCACAAGGATCATCAAGTCCAGCTCCTGCGTCTGCGCAGGACAACCCCAAAAAATATACTATGTACCTGAGGGCATTGTCCAAATGCTTCTTGACTTCTGTCAGGCTTGGTGCCACAACTACTTCCCTGGAGAACCAGTTCCAGTGCTTGATCACCCTTCGGGTGAAGAATCCTTTCCTAATATCTAACCTAAACCTCACCTGATACAGCTTCATGCCTTTCCCTCAGGTCTTATCATTGGTCAACAGAGAGAAAAAATCAGTTCCTTCCCCTCCACCTCCCCTTGTGCGGAAGCTGTAGATTGCAATGGGGTCTCCTCTCAGTCTCCTCCAGGCTGAACAGGCCAATTGACTTCATCCACTCCTCAGATGTCTTCCCTTCTAGACCTTTTACCATTTTTGTGTGACCCTCCTTTGGATGCTCTCTAGCAGCTTTAGATCCTGTTTATATTGTGGTGTCCAAAACTGCACACAGCACTGGAGGTGAGGTCACAGCAGCGAAGAGTAGAGCAGGACAATCGCTTTCCTTGATGAGCCAGCAATGCAGTGCTTGATGTACTCCCAGATACGGTTGCTTCTCTTGGCTGCTGGCAACCAGAACTCCCAGATGACTTTCTGCAGGTCTGCTTTCAAGCCTCTCATTCTCCAATCTTTATATGTATCCAGGGTTGCCCTGTCCCAGATGCAGAATCTGGCACTTGTCCTTGTTAGNGGGGTCTCCTCTCAGTATCCTCCAGGCTGAACAGGCCAATTGACTTCATCCACTCCTCAGATGTCTTCCCTTCTAGACCTTTTACCATTTTTGTGTGACCCTCCTTTGGATGCTCTCTAGCAGCTTTAGATCCTGTTTATATTGTGGTGTCCAAAACTGCACACGGCACTGGAGGTGAGGTCACACCAGTGCAGAGTAGAGCAGGACAATCGCTTTCCTTGATGAGCCAGCAATGCAGTGCTTGATGTACTCCCAGATACGGTTGCTTCTCTTGGCTGCTGGCAACCAGAACTCCCAGATGCCTTTCTGCAGGTCTGCTTTCAAGCCTCTCATTCTCCAATCTTTATATGTATCCAGGGTTGCCCTGTCCCAGATGCAGAATCTGACACTTGCCCTTGTTAAACTTCATAAGGTTGATGATTCTATGATTCTGTGATTATCCAGCTCCCTAGTCTGTCAAGATCTCTCTGTAATGTCTCTCTGCCTTCAAGGGAGTCAACAGCTCCTTTCAATTTTGTGTCACTTGCAAACTTACTCAGTAAACCTCTGAGTTCTGTGTGCAAGTACTTTAGGAAGATATTGAAGAGCACTGGCCCCAGAATGGACCCCTTTGGAACCCTGCTAGTGACTGGTTGCCAGCCCAATGTAACCTCATTTACTATAACCCTTTGAGACTGACCCATCAGCCAGTTGTCATCCATCTCATTATGCATTTGTCTAGCCACATGCTGAATATTTTGCCCAGAAGGATACTGTGAGAGACAGTGTTGAAAACTTTACTGAAATCCAAAAACATTATATCTCTGCTCAGCTAGGTGGGTAACCCTGTTGTAAAAAGAAATTAAGTTCATCAAGCAGGGCTTTCCCCTCATGAACCCGTGCTGACTGTGACCGATGACTGCATTGTCTTTCAGATGGTTTTCAATAACTCCCAGGAAAATCTTCTCCAGGATTTAACCAGGTACAGAAGTAAGACTAACAGGCCTGTAGTAACCAGGTTCATCCTTGTTGCCCTTTTTGAAAATAAGGATAACATTTGCCAACTTCCAGTTGATTTGGACTTCTCCAGATTCCCAAAAGGTTTGAAAAATCATTGAGATAGGTCTTGTGATGACATCAGCCAACTCCTTAAGTACCCTTGGATGAATCCCATCAGGCCACATAGACTTACAGGGAACCAGCTGAAGCATCAAATCCCACACAAGTTCAGGGTTAGCTGGGAGATTATAATACTTAGTGTCATGATGTACAGTCATTATGTACTGGTGTTTTGCTGTATGGATCCAAACATTCAGTAAGATTATGAGAAACCAGGGTGCCAACACTGCAGTAACTGCTACAGTTCTGTGACTGACTCAGTATCTCTGTCTAAAAAAGGCCTGATGCTGTGCTCTTGGGGTAGGAGCAAGAGCTTTGCCCTAGTAAATAATGCAACTGTATTGATGCAGAGGGTTTAAAAGAGAAAGAAGTTATAAAATTATAACAAGTACTCTAATGGAAGCACAAAATACCGACTTATTTGGGGAGGTTTTATTATAAGCCAGGATAGCCAAGTTACATATAACACTGTCCAAACATGGATTATGGATCTTAATTCTGTCATCATACAAGAACATTTCCCTTGAAGTAATGTTAGCATTTAGTTTGAAAAGCTAATAAAGTTTCTCTTTTCCTCTCTCTCTCTATGCATACATCTGTGTATATATTTACATGAAGAGTATTATATAAAAGTTAGCCATAAAGTATTTGTCAATACAGGATGTGAGTAAAGATAATTCTGTCACTTTAAAGGTTTCCTGAAGTGATCAAGTAAAGATTAGAAAAAACACCATCAGCTTCAACATTTATATGATTTAATCTTGCTTTTGAAAGTACCTAATATTTCCTGGCTATCCCTCCTACATTATTTAAATGCTGGTAATCTTGTTCAATGCAGTTTCAATAACCCACAGCAGACATATAATGCTTCCTCTTTTAATAGGTGCAAAGTGAGTTGTCACAAAGCATATATATGAAAAAAAAAGATGTGAAAAGAGAATCCTGCCTAATCTCTGTAATAAGGGCTTGTGAGGGTGCTAACATGGTCACCTGAATTATGCATGTCTATTGTGTTCAAATATCATAAATCGATGCATGAATACCCTCCAAATCATTTTCAGTTCATGAACATTTATATACAGAGCTCTTGAGCACTGCAAAGACAATTAGTCATATTTGTATGCCGGAATTAATTGAGAGTGAGATGCGGGAGGCAGAGAGAGAGAACAAAGAATGCTTTTTGTCAGTTCTTCGAACTGACAGGGATAATTAGATATATGAAATTGAAATTCCTCAGCAGGGGGTTTCTGTTGACAATGAATTTTCTTTTGATTCCATTCTGTTATTCTTTTATGCTGTCATCTGTGGCAATTTGTTATTCAGCTTGAAGCTTAAAAAAGCAAAGCATTCTGCTTTTATGAGTAGATGATGTCAGTTTGTACACTGCTGGGAAATAGATATTAAATGTAATCTTTAAACGAAAAAAAAAAAGGAGAGTGGAAAATAAAATCAGTTAAAGAGACAGGGCTCTGTTTACACAGCCCTGAGAGTAAAACTTTTGTAAGACATAGAACTTGCTTTGATGGTTTTTGAAGTTGCTCAGGCTGCATTAGTGTTTCAGCTGCAGTGGAAGACTAGCTGTGTGGTGTGACACAGTAAACACTCATTGCTGGGAATGCTAACTTAATACCATTTTCAAAATGCTGGACTTTCTGCTGGCAGACATCTCTGTAGAAATTTTAATACATACAATTAACACTGTACTCGAGCATGGATACAGAGGGTACTCCACATTCCCAAATCCAACTCCTGACCAAAAGGAAGCAAAAAAATAGGAAATATGCTTCCTCATCAGCACAGGTAAACCTTCTTAGTGCTTCTGATACTGTATCACTTTTTACTCATTTCAGGCAGCATTTCATACTCTCACCTTCTTCAGAAAGGCTCATTCAGAGTACTATCAACTATAAAATAAAAGCTTTAAAAAAAGATTAGCTAAAGTGAATGTCTGCAAAACATTGGCCTTTAGATTAAGAGACTTTCACGTGTATTTATTTTTTCCTCTGGTGTGATTTTGACAGCATGTACTCATGTAAAAACATGTACTACTATATAAGCCTATGCATAAATACACAACAATCAGGAACATATATAAAACATTCATTTTTTTGGCAAGGCTTTTTCTAAGCATTGCGTGGAATCTAGAGTATGAAAAGCCCATACTGTTCTGCCTTCACCTTCCTTTTTTTCACTGGAGCTGATCCATTAAGCTCCCCCAGCTTTCTTTTGCTTCTTTCCCTCCTCCAAAACCCCATGTTATTTGGCATTTGTTATTTTTCAGACTGCAATTTCTCTTTCAACAGGCATCTTGGTGACTGTGGCTTTATTACATGTTATTCTATTTTTTTGTTGTTGTTACTAAAGTAAAAAACCACACACAATGTTATGATGTAGCATATATTCCAGTGAACCACTGTGAGTCTAACTATACCATACGGCATAGCATTAAGCATAGCAATATTTAACCCATATGTATTATCTCCTCTGCACCCTCAGAGCATTCTTTGCAGATGTAGTTTTATCTTACACTTTATGGAAGAAGGCTCCATTTAAAAAGCTGTGCAATCTTAGAAGTCAAAATATCTGAGAATATAGTTTGAGGGACTTCTCAGACCAGTGAGAGGCATGAGTGTCCCTGCAGTGTCCCAGCAGTGACCTAGAAGGGGCACCTCATATAAAAATGTTGGGCTCTATTCACTCTTTCACTCTCTCTGTTGAGACTCATTAAGGATGCTGCTTGTGATGGCAGTTTTTGTAACTTGGCACATATCCACTGGGAAATGCATTGATGCCATCAAGTCACTTCATGAAGATAAATTTATTTGGTCACTGCTGACCTTCGATGAATTTGAACTGGTGACTCAGACTTTAAAGACTCCCTTCTTTTGCTGTCTTCCCACCATCCAAACAGCAGTGCAAACACTGTGTTAGCAAGTTTTTTAGCCTGTCCTTCAACTCGGACTCAGTTACATTGGGTACATAATCTACCTTCATGCAAGTTTTAAAAAAGATAAATAGAAGACTCTACTATAGATTTTTTTTAGAGATGTTTGTATTCAGTTCAGTAAGCCAGATGGAAGCAATTGTCTAAAACATGTACCTTAGCCTTGCTGTTCAAGATTGTTCAGTAAGGACATACCTATTATGCCATCAACTGCACATGATTTGTCCCCCTTATGTGGCCCTGAGGCATGCCATGTGCTAGACCAGGACCTTCTCTTTTGGATCATTCACTCTGAGAAAGTGGATTGCTGAAGCAAGGAAACATACCAATGGAGCCTCTCAAGGGAACTAGGCGAAAAACGTTATCCATCTTTCTAGGTGTGAGGCATAAGTTGCTCAGCATAATTCTGTGTCTTGATTTATTCTTAAAAGGAGGAAAAAGTGTCTGTAGGATTTAAGCAGTAAGTGATTTTTTTTTTCAAGGCTGTTAACTACTGTCAATGTCTACATCCTTTACTAGTCTAAGCTCAGAATTATTATTTTTGTTTTTAATTGAGCAAGAAATATGTGTAGCATGAACTCAGGCCTCAAATGCACCTTTTTGCCTTGTCAGAAGACTTACCTTCACAATGTACATTTCTTAAAATCAAATGTTGATTAGGGATGACTGAGATATAGATGTGTTAATATTTGTTGGTGTTCAAGGACCACCAAAGCATCAAACCTTCACTTAACTCTGAGGAAAAAAACCCAGCAGCTAAATATAAAACTTGCTTATTTCCTAACCATGACTTTTTCCTTTTAATTTTTCCTTTTTTTAGTCAGTGTATGCAACAACATGGAAATTTAGAAGATCTGTAAGGCATAAAGAAGATAATAATACTACTGAAGTAGTGTCTATGGTTTGTTCTGGAAAAAATCTTTATGTCACCCCACTCTGAAAGGCTAGAGGCTTGAAAAACACACTTTGTGGCTTTGGTGAAACTTGCTGATTTTGGAATTTTTCATGGTATGTAGCATCATATTTTGTTTTCTAAAAATATTAGTACTTTGTAAGGTAAAGATTTGGTAAGGACACTATAAAGGTTCAATTCCATACTGTCTTCTGGATGGTTTCCCTCATCCATGCAAACTGAAAGGAGTCTATGCAAAAGTATTGCCTAGATTTTAATTATGAGCATGTTTCTGATTACTGACAGCCAGATATCTCTTTTACCTGTATATAATAAAATTCACCACTCGTTTGATAACTGTAATCAGTGCTTGGGATTGCTGATTTTAAAAAAACTTTTTTCTCTTCATCACAGAAGATTTGGTCTATCAGGGCTGTGCTCTTTCATCTGTATTTTGCTTTGTAAAATGAACTGCATGGGCAGAATAGATGTTCATATAATCTTTCTCAAGAGCAAATTAAATTACTATTGCATGGCTGCTGCACCACAAAAGAAGGGAAGTTATTATTTGAGGCTTTCCTTCTCACATCCAACTATCATTTTGTAAGGCAATTGGTAAAGTATGCAGCATTATATGATACTTTAACTTATCACAAGGAAAGGGTCACACAGATTTCCCTTTCACGTTTTCTAAAAACTATATGTCTATGACTGAAAATAAAACCCTGGAGCTTACTCTGTTATTTTATGGAAGAACAAAACCTATATGATAAATTAAAAGAGTGTCACCTCATTTTGCTCTTACTGTGGATGTGGTGAGATACTCTACTTGCAGCTGCAAATACTCAATTACTTTAAGTTTTGGCAAGTTATTGCATCTATGCCTTTTGCCAGATAAATAATCCCATCTCTTTGAGACTGCCAGCCTAATTCCTGAACTGCTTTCCTCTCACATTTTCATTCTCCTTGCGGCACTCGTTCCTCTAACACACGAAAGGAACAGAGTCTAGCTGGGCACTGGCAAGAGCACAAGATCTGGGTAAGGCTCATTCCCTTCAGAGATTTTCTTGCACCTTATTAGTCCAAATCCTCAGCAAGTGGTTAGAGGTGCAAAATCAAGGGGATTTGAACCTCCTCATCTTTGCAACAGGTGTTGTGGTGATTGTTTTAGTAAGGCCCAAGGGATGCTCTCTTCTGACCCTCTTCTTGGCAGCCTCAACCTATGCACTGCAGTAAGGATATGTCAAGAGTTAGGGTTGGGGTGACCCCTAATCCTGTAACAGACACTCTCTCTTACACACTTTCCTCCCCCACCCTGGGAAGGGAAAGGAAATAACAAAGATTGAGAGGACTTGTGGATTGAAAAAAAGCCCTAAAACTACTTTAATGGGAATAATAGCAATAAGATGAAATATATACAAATACACACAGATATATACAAAACCAATACCAAATTCAAATCCCTTTGGTGGCAACTACGTCACCATGACCACTGGTACTGTGCAGAAGGATTCAGCAGCAGACCAGAGTGGGAGGGGAGGAAGGATGAATTCAGGAACTCTCAGATCAGGATCAAAGAGACAAAAGAGTCTTCCTCAGATGTTGTCCATTGAAGAAGAAAGAAGGGAAGAAGAAGAAATTGATCCTTGGCTTTATAGTGAATATGACATATATGGAATGGAATACCTTGTTGGTCAATTTAGGGTCACCTGAAGTGTCCTCTCTTCCCTGCAGGTGCACCCTTCCACTTTGCACTCTGCATCATGGTACACAAGATTTAGCAGTGACCTGGGTCTGCATGCAAATACTCAGTAGCAAATCTAAACATTAGGTCTCATCACTGCTAGAAGCAGGCACTTGTCGGAGAAAATGTGCTGTTAGTTTCAGAAAGTGCAGTTAATTAGAGGAGCTTTAGCTAAAAAGTAATATCACTGAACAGACTCATTCTGTTCCAACCCAACCCAGGACAGGATGCCTGCATCTGTAGCAGCCCTCCTTGTTTAATGTTGTGACTTTTCTTTGGAGTGAAGGATATTAACTACTTCAACTTCTCTCAATGTGTGTTGTGTCTAACTTGCCTTCAGTGTGAGATAATGCTGGGCAGCAAGTGATTCACCTCTTCCTCCCAGAGCAGCTGAGGAGACTTTGAAGGAATGAACACTGGCTTTTAGTGATTCCTTAGGATGGCACCAAAATGCATTGACCATCTAGGGAGAAATACAGTGCCATTGTACCTAGATGACCTGTTTGTAAGAGAAAAGATTTCATTTATGACTATATCGCTTCCTTCATCTTTCACTAAGAATACATTTACTGAAACTAATTCTAGGGTTATTTCAATTGTTTCACCTTAAAGTTTATGTTTCTATTTGTTAAGTGCTAAAAGTGGTAACGTTTACTCAAATCCTCTGTTTAGCTCCATTATTGCAAGCATTTTCATGGTTTTGATTTTAGTGCCTATACTGGTAGATGAATACAGGTTAGCCCCCTTTCTCCCCTGCATTAAGCCCCTTTTCTTTACATTCTAACCACTTGCCCTTTATAAAGTCTACCAGTCCTGATCAGGGCAATTCCTGCCTCTTCAGCATGACCTGTGAAACACACCAAGCCCTTTTTTGTTTGTTTGTTTTTAATACAGAGAGTAAAAAAAAGTGTTGGTAACTTATTTTCCTGCACCTCCACTTCATCCTGATGAGATTTGTGCCAGATGCTGCGTTCCATAAAGCAAACACCCAGGCACATCTTCTAACTTCATAATTATGTGCGTATATTCTCCACATAATAAAACTAGAATAAAATCACTACTCATCCACAAGTAGTAAATCAAGCAAATGGTGAATTAAGTTTGTCTGATGAATGTTGCTCTTTATAAAATTAAGCTGTTTACAATGTGCGGTTCATCTTCTTTTACATGTTTAATGATTTTATTGCTTAGTATTTGTTCTATTATTCCATTATTGTTCTGTTATTGTGCAAGGAAGAAAGAAGCTACATTTCTGTGCTGTGGTTGTTGAAATCATTCTTCTTTCAATTTCTTTGAAATATAAAGTGGTTGCTCTTTACCTCCAATTACAAGTACAAAATTCATGAAATGTCACTCTTCTACATCTATCATATTTTTTTTCTCTCACGCAGTTGTAAACGGATAAGTTCTGATGCATTTCTTTTTGATCTCAAAAGAAAATATTGTGTTATGGAAAATATGATGTTTCACACAGAACAGGACATTTTGCTTTGTTCTCAGTTTTAGACTTTTTTTAACAGCATCAGAAGTATTTCCAGCTGAAGAGCACTCTGCTATTTTTCCATTTCAAACTTTTCTCCTTTGAAACATGTGAATGACACCTTCAGCTTCCTGCTGACCAAAGCAACTTAGTCAGCTTCAGGAATACTTGCAAAATATTTGTCTTGAAGTAAAAATAGATGTAGCCCCCAAAAGACAATTTCAATTACACTTTTTTAAACTTCTCCTTGGCCTGGAGCCATGCCCAGGTAGTTGCCTGTACCCATACAGGGAAGCATGCATGCAGCACTGTATGCTTACTAGGACAATCTGGAATCAGCAGGCTGAAAGGAGAGATTTCTACTTTAGGGGGTGAGCAAAGTTTCAGGTGGACGAGGAACCAGAAATGGAGTAAATCAGAGGAAAGGAAAGCAATTGACAGGCCAACAAAAATGTAGTGATTGTGACTCTTGCTTGTGGAAGGAGAATGAGAAAACTCTGCTGAGAGCTGAGATGAATGCCTAGGTGGCTCTGAGAATCCCAAGGGGAAAAGCAAAGACCCAGCTGGACACTGTGTGTGAGGTTGGTTGAACTTGGGAGCACACAGAATGGCAGCCCAGGCAAGACACTTAACCCCAGGGATGTTAGGAGGTACCTCCACACCCCAGAAGCTGCTACTACAGGGGTGAACAAGAGGACCCATGGGATGAAAGGATGACAGAAACAACAGCTGACACAGTTGTCACATGCACCTTTAGTATCTCCTCTTGGAACTATATGGGCAGATCCCTCCCTACCACTCTTTCTTCTGCCCTTGTCTCCTCCACCTCTGAAGTCTGGCTACAGTGGGCTTACACTGCCTTTGGAGACAAATGAAAGCAAAATTATACCAGTTGGTGATTTTTTGCAGTTCAGTTTGTGGTCTCTGAGTAACTTGCCCTTAGGCCTCCATTTTCACTGTGACCAGTGGAATTATACCTACAGCTTTAAATGCAGTCCTCTGCAAAGGATGGGGGGGCAGACAAGTTCTGAATCTTTTGAAGTTGTAGGTAGTACACTGTCATTCACATATTGTTGTATTTCATTCCATCAGAAAGGAGAGGAATGAAAAGTTAAGGAGGAGAACTAAAACTGAAATCTAGTACAGAAATTCCCAAGTTTTCTTCTGTGACCAAAACCTATTCTTGTTTCCTACAAGAGTATAGCTTTTATATATTAACAAGCAATTATGCTGCTTTTAAAAAAGCCTGGAAAGATTTTTAGAAACAGAAAATATGCAAGTTATTGTAGCCTACGGCTGGCATTAACTTGCATAATGATAATTTATATTTTATGTGGGTTTTATTTTTATACACCTGCTTTTCTTTGCAATTCATAAAAAACCCATATTGATATCAAAGGAATTGCTCTGTCACAGAATTTATAATCCTAACCGAAAGGTTCACATCCGTGCCTTTTAATCTTTTATTCTTTTCTGATATCAAAGTTAATTTCAGGGAGGAGGGAAATATGTAAGTCCAAAACAAATATACTCTTATTTTCTAATTATCATGGAGATACTACTCATTTCTATTGTTTCTTAACTGATCAGTCATTTACACTATGCTTTTTCCTTTTCTTTTGGTCCTATTTTTATTAGGGTTTGTAAAAAGAAAATTTTAGGATGAAATAGCAGTAAGATAGCAGCTGAATGGCAGTCAAGAAACAGCAATATTTGGAGGGTTCCTTGCTTTGGTTCTTTACTTGAGCTGTCAGAGGTTTTAAAAGCCCATAAGGAGCTCTCAGTTGGGTGAACTGCTGCTTCCCCCAGTGTCCCCTCTGAAGGCTGGTGCTCACTGTGGTCTCTGTCCCTTTGGGCTAGGAGGCATATTTGATTTTTCCATGATGTGATCCCACATTCAATTTGGAGCCCCTGTTTTAGGTAAGCCAGGTACACCAGATCCCTTTGCAGCACTCCTCACTCCCCTCATGGCAGTCAGGATTATGTGCTAGGGGGGGCAAAGGAAGAGAGGGGTCTCTGAAACAAGCCATGAGTCAAGGGTCAAGCATCCAGCACATGAAAAAGCGCCAGGTGCACCAGGGTTACCTTTGAATTACTTAATTTCAGTAAGGCAATAAAGCTTCTTGCCCATTTAGACAGCAAGGTTTATGCCATATCTGAACATTGGTTTCATGTACCCTTTGGCCAGCTGGCTGTCTAAGACTGGTGACTGGCTTCTTGGTCCCTGCTCCTCAACTTGAGGTCTGTATGGTGGGGCAGAATCGGGGGGAAAAGTGTGCGCCCAGCCACAGTTTCAGGGTTATCTCTCAGGGCAGGTGATGGTAGATGTTAATTTTCAGATGACCTCCCATTGCTGTGTCGTCTCCTAGCCCTCACTCCTCAAACCAGCAGCGCTATGCTTTCAATTCCCTCATGTGTGACCCAGCAGCCTGTATCATCTTACAGGGAGTGAATAGAGAGTGAAGGGCAAGCTGTGTGGTCACTGTTTTCAATATCCCTCCTGCTAGCCATTACATCATCCAGCTACTCTCTAAGAGGATTTTCAGCAGGCTTGGCTTCGTTATTAAAATAGTAATTAATTTTTTCCTCTTCACAAAACCCAAGGACCTTCAAATGGAGGCCTCAGGAGCGAGGGCAGCTTCCTTTTGAAAATAGCCTTTCTAGAAGCCATAATCGGCTCTCCAACTTTACAGTACACATGTTCCCCAGTAAATGTGATTAAAGAGCCACACAAAAACCCCTTGCAGAAAATTAATTCAGTTTCCAGAATAAAAAGTTTGATAAAGTTGTGCAATGCTCCAATGACAACACATAATAGAAGTGCAGAGTTTTATCCTCTTGAAGGATAAATGAGCGGCCAGAAAGGTCTGGTAGTTCCCAGAGTAAAAACATCTGCTACAGCTAATTCACTTTAGCTTTTGATTGTAAAATTCATTAGCCATATCAGGCAGCTGTAGTTTCAAACATGTTGCTAGGAAGTACAGTTTTACAGGCTGGGATGCCGTTTGTTCTCCCCAGCAGTCGCAAGGTAGCATGAGTGCCTGGTGAAATGCAACCTCCTGCCACCCAAAAATAGG
>VWZO01008128.1:191745-223418 GCA_013396975.1 Bucco capensis | reverse complement strand
GAGTGGGGGAGGGGAGGGAGTGGAGGAGGGGGGGGGAGAGTGGGCAGGAAGCATAGAGCTGAACACAAAGCAATGCCAAGTGCTGTCAGGGCCATGGTGGCTGGCCTCCTCTTTGCCAGATCACTGCCAGATGACGGCTGCAGCTTTCCTACAGGCTTAGGAAGGAACTGGCTGTGTGGATTAGAAAGCAAACACCATTTCCACACGTAGTTTGGTAGTACATTTCACTGCTCTCTTTTACAGTACTCTTCTACAGATTGTATAAAGCATGCAGTCTGAATTATATTTTACAGAATAGTATTTCTTTACAGTGAGGGTGGTGAGACACTGGAACAGGTTGCCCAGAGAAGTTGTGAATGCCCCATCCCTGGCAGTGTTCAAAACCAGGCTGGATAAGGCCTCGAGCAACCTGGTCTAGTGGAAATTCTCTCTGCCCATGGCAGGAATAGTTGGAATGAGAGGTCTTTAGGGTCCCTTCCTACCCAAACCATCATAGAATTCTATGGTTCTATGTTTCTATGTTGTTTAGATAAAGAGGTGAACCCCAACTGGATTTAAAAATACACACTCATAGTTATAGATGTGTCTGTGTATTTTTGAATTTTAAAATACATATTGAATCTTATTCCTATTCTTATTCTTGGTTTTGTTTTTGTTCTATATATAGTTCATCTATATTATTTTTTGTTATATTTTATTTGTTCATCTGTATTATTTATGCTTATTTATATTAATCTATTTTAAGAAGGGAAAAGCAAGATAAAGCTGCATTTCCTAACTGTTTTACTCTTCCCAATTAGTCCTGATAGAAGATTATTTTAATCTGACCTCTGAATCTGAAAATAAAATTACAATACCAAGTATGTTGCTCCAGGCTTCTGACCAGCATCCTTTAAGCCTTTAGGGTGCACAATGATGATAGTCCTCTAAACTCATGTGGAATACTCCCTGTTACTTGGGTTCAGTTTAAAAAAGCAACTACTATGAAATGGGAGTCAGGGACAGAGGAGTTGTGCCTACATGCCAAGCAAACAATGATTACTCTGTCCTGAATGAGATTTTCAGTTCTTAGAGGGATGGAAAAAAATTTTTTTTTTGAGATTAATATGCCCCATAAGACTAGTTGTGGTCAGAAAGTGTTGAATTTTGCCTAAAGAAGGATTGCCTAAATATCTGTCAAACCACCACTGATGTTAGTGCTGCAAAAATATTATCCTTCAAGAAAAACTGACAAACTGACAACTATGTACCCATTGCTCCCTCTTCATAGGCCATAATGAACTATACAGGACTGGCACCTCAGAGACGTGAGGGTACAGGAAGAGTTAGCTTGGTGGTAAGAAACTTCCTTCGATTAAATCTTACTGCTGGACAAAATTTTTTGCATTGTTAACTGGGAAGGATAGAGGTCAATAATTTTCTAGTTGCAACATATATATAGGGGAGTCGTTCTAAATAATCTGATAAATTCACTCATTTTTTCTTCTCATAGTCATATTCTCTCTTATTATTGAGAATGGTCAAAATTTCAGTGATAACAAGAGTACAACAATGCTGAGTCTTCTCCATGACAAGGCACTGGTACTGGTGTAATTATGCCATCCTTTGGAAGTTTTCTACTCATTTTAAATTTACCTGACTCATAACCAATATGCCTTGTGCAGACTGTTTACCATCTCACTTGAGAAATGATTCAGGAAAAGGCTATGTTTTGACTTTTTTCTTTCTCTTATTTATTTATTTTTCACCTTTGAAGACTCCCTTGAACTCTGATTAACTTCAGAGCCATACTTGTATTAAACACATGCTGTGGATAATCTCTGCTGCATAATCTATATCTGAAATGGGTAAGGTAGTTTTGACATTTAAGCAGAGACATTCAGGTTCATACGGAGCCTATGTGAGTGTGTTGCTATTAACATCATTGAATATTGGTGATTCTGCAAATTATCTACAAAAAGGAAGGTTATATTCTTATAGGCATCAGTCTCATTTTTCAGCTTCTGTTGCTGCAGTTGTATTTTGTGGTGGTGGTTTTTTGACTGAACATTAACTTATATTTGCTTCCATTTCTTCCCTTTCCTGTCTAGGGTACTTACTGTGAGGGCACTGAGGGCATTTGGTGTCCAGGTCCTCACTACATCACCCTTCCTTACGTCCTTTTCATAACTGAATTGCTGGGTCACTCTAGGTACTCCTGATGCTGTTTCTAACACTGGAGAGAGGAGCATTTGATGACAGAGGTTGTTTTCTTCCTGTAGGCATCTCCTTTTGTTTTACATATGCTGTTCACAATTTACTCAAACCTTTAGTTCAGTATCCCTCTAGGTCTGCACTCTATTCTGTGACTGAAGCTTTTATTCTCTTCTAGTTCCTTTTACAATCTCAGGTGCCATTCAGTGGGTGCTACATCAAAATAAATTTATTAAATAAATAAGTAATAAACCAAAGATTTGCCTTTTTTACATGGACTATTCTGAACTTTACTGTCAGGCATTTCATTTTGTTTCTGACACTAAAAATGGATACAAAGCACCTGAGATGCCAGGTGAAAATTAGACTGCTTTGTCTCATATGCACAGACATCTATGCCTTTCTCCTTCTTCCCCAAAGGCCTGCTACATAGCATGATTTGGAATAAAGAAACTTTGGGGATAAGGAGATAAAGAAATACATAAAACCTCCTGTTATTTTGAAGACTGAAACTGGATTTAATCCACAATCTTACTGAGCTGAAAAAGCACACAGTATCTACTGCAGAAGAGCAGAAGCTTCATTTTTCCTGGGTTGTAGGGCCCTGGAGAGTGATATTTATACCACAGTGTCCTACAGCCTATGTGCTGCAATATTGTACAAACTCAACTCATCTCCTTAATGCAAAATACAATGGAGAGAGAGTGGATTTGGACTGAGCAAGCATCACAGTCTATACCTTTTCATGCTAGTGCCAATCACGACTTTCTGCTCATGTTCTATATGGGCAGGATCGTCATGTATCTTAATTTTTGATTCATAAACAGTGCTAAAAATTAAGCTACACACCCATGCAGTCTGTGCTCTGGAGCAAAGACTCTGCCTGGTCAGTCTGCTAACCTTCCTGCTACATGTACTTGAGCTGTGGCCTAAATCTATGCTGGGAATAAATGGAGCTATGTATCATCCCTCCTGAATCTTTGTTCCCTTGCAAAGGACACTCAAAGACACAGGAGAAAGGGTTGAGTGCTTTGGTGCACTTCAACAGACTTGTGATGTGTATGGTCATGGGCCAGGACTAGAGGAGTTCCCACAAAGCATACTTCCCTCACAGGGTAGTTCAAGAGTGGATACCCATGGTGAACTACCTTCAGTCAGCAATTACTCTAAATAAAAACGGCTATACTAATAAAAAGGACTTTTTTCACCCCTATATCTATCCCTCTCCATTTGTAAATAGAATGAATAAATATTCACCCTTCTCCATTTTTTCTGGTGGTTGTATTGATTCCAAATGCAAAGATATTGTTTCTGTAATCCTGTTTTGAATTTTTGCAGGCTCTCAGAAAAGAATATTAGCAATAAAATACAAAAGGGAATATTTAGTTGCTTTGTGATCACAGTGACACAAAAGGTCAGACAACCATTTCCTATACTGCTTTTATAATGTGTAGAAGATATGGGAAAAGATTAATACCACAGAAGCAACCCTTGTAGTGAACAAGTCTAAACTTTAATGCTGCCTCTTTCTTCCTATTATATTGCACCTACATTTGATTTATGTAATATTACAGCAAACCTTCAGAGATGGCTAGATGACAGATAACTACTACCTCTAAATCTGTTTTATTCATATGATTGGTAATGTGTGTTCAAATGAACTGACAACTCCATCATCTCTCTCATACACTATAAGATGAATTAAAACTGAACCAGGGAAGCACACTTATAGCTAATCTATATTGACATTGCTTCACTGCTATCATTGAAGCCATAGCAATTAATATCTACTAAGTATACGCCTTAGGGTTTACAGAATGTCTTGTTTTGCTTTGGTTTTGGTTTGTTTGTTTGTTTTGTTAATTTTGAAGCAAATAATTAATCATGCAGGATTGTATTACTTACAGTCTTCTACTAAAATAATAACTCTAAACAAGGTCATTCATGGCCTTCTCCATCCTCTGGAGGTAAAGAAAGCAGAGCAATGTGTGCATATAGATCAATGTGACATACTGTTTTATTACAGTCTGTGTTCTGTCCTGTGCCCAAGCCACTGGTGACTCTTTACAATCAGGTGGCATGACGATCTACAAAAGTTTTGTAGTCACATGGGAATCAGCATGGAAATGAACAGATGTTGCAAGACACTTCTTATGACTTATTATTCATATTGCAGCAATTCCAAGAGACCATGTTCCACTGGGGCTGGATGTAGTACATCCAGTCACTAAATACTTCCCTAGAGTGTGACAGAAGAATAGTGTCTATGTAAAATGAAGTCTGTTGTATTCAGCACACCTTGAATGTGTTTGTGTATTCAGGACCACATATCTACCTTTGGAAGTCTCAGTAAGACAGACACTAACTTTAGTTCTATTTTCTGTGAATTGTTCTTTTAAAAAGTAACATCAGAATGTGCTCTTGTGACCAGCCTACCAAAGCTGTTTTTCTCCCTAGGCAAGTGGCAGCCTCTTCCTGCATACTGACTGCAGCTTTGCTGGTGAGGGTGGAGAGTTGCATGTCACTTATTGAGACAGAGTTATAGCAGCTTTGAATCATGATCCTGTGTCTCTGGGAATCCACTGGATACTCAAGTAAGAAGAGCTTCTTCTAGGAGTGGCATGAGAAGAAAAGCAAATAAATGAGCCTGATCCTTTCACAAGGTTCTGAATTTAAAAGACTGACAGAAACACTTTCTCTTAATTTGCCAGCTGAGTAAGTTTGGAAAACTTTCCTTTCAGCACAAAGTTTATCCACTTTACAGAAAATTTTTTAAAAAAGCTTTAAAAAAGCTTCAGGATGTTGACTGAAATTCATTTATTTTGCTGTGGTTTTCCCCTTTCTTTTTTACAGGAAACAAATACCTTGAACGGGACCAGGTTGCACTCTCAAAACTGAGGGTCAGCATAATAAAAGTGGAGCAGTGAGACTGTGCTCATGGTAGAAAGAGTTTATTGCCAAATTTATTTAATCTGCTAGGTCTCTTAATGCATATGCCTGTTCACTGCAATTAGCTACATGCTATTATTGAAGATGTTTCTTTTTTTTCCCTTGACAATTTGAGAAAATACACACAGTGATGAATATGACAAAGATGTCAACTAGAACAATAACCTGCACAGAACAAAACCAGACTTGTGATCAAAAGGATTACAAAATGCATAACCTTTCTGATGTTTATCATATTTATGTCTAACAATACTCAGGAGCTAGAAATGAAAAGCAAAATAAAATTAGTGTATTTCTAACTGAAAAGCAGTGGCATCTGTGACTTTTAACAGGTATCTGCATTAATTTTGATTATTTATTTGAATTTAGAAGCCCAAATTTGAGTGATTTCTCAGGAGTGAAGTCAAATTTTCAATTTTAGTTTTATGTGGGTTTAACAATAAGAAGATTGTAGCTGCAGTGATTTACAAATTGCAGAGAAACAAAAGAATTTAACAAGATTAAACAACAGCTTTAATTGGAAATAATCCTATTTGGATTCTCAAGAGAGTTGAGGGGTGATATTATCAATGACCCACCACACAATTCTCTGTAATGTAAACGCTTACACGCTCTCCCTATTTCTTTGGAAGGTGTAGTTCATCATGCCTATGACAAAAATCCTATTGCTACGTAAAAACAACCACACATATATGTGTGAAATAGCATTACATATGAGCATAATGATTAAAAAACGATCTTAAAATTTTTCCTTCAGTATCTAACTGAAAATAGTAATTTTTTTTTTCTTTTTTTTCCACTTTTTCCATAGGGTACCAGAGCATTATGGCCAAAACCTCATCACTTAATTTTACTTGCTGAAAGCAAATAGAAAATCTTCCCTGGTCTGACTGTTTTTTGTCCCTGGTGATTTTAAAGAGCTCACTTTTTCTTCTTAAATACGATATAAAGTCTGTATTATTTACTGTGGAAGTTTCCACTATTGAAATAATGATTGCTGATATAATTGAGTGAGAACATTCTGTTTCCTAGTAGACAGAAGTCCTGTGCAACCTTACACATTTAAACAAAATGATTACCAGCAATCACCTACTTGAAATTCCTCCAAGGGTTTTTGTGTAGAGTGTATGAATACATGGGAACAAAGACAAAATACACATTTTGTTCTATTTTAGTGGTTCTACTTAGGTTTGAACTGAGAAACTGCAGAACTGGGAATGATCATTTTGTTCCATTTTTCTGAGTTTGACTAAATAATTAATTGCCCTAAGATGGAGATCTTGGGATTTACTTGCATGAACTGTGGCAACACAGTACGTGAGTTGCACACAGAAGTAATAGAATCTGTTGTGAGATACATGGACAAAATGAAACAACAGTTGGGAATAATTATAAAGGAATATTTAACTGTTTTAAAAGTCTGTTTTTATCTGGGAGACTAATACATGCCCAGGTGGCTAGGATGAGCCTCATCCAAACATTCAGGGACTTCAAAAGTGCTGCCTAGGTAGGGACTGCAGAATTTGCTCCCATGCATCTCAGTGACCAGAAATGAATGAAGAACAATGGCACTGGCAAAATATGCTGAAAATGAGGGCACAATCCTTTGAGAAGATCTCTCTCTAGTGCTCAAATTGGAAGGGGGAAAGACAGTTTAGGAAATCTTTCCAAAGGGCTTGTGCCAGCTGGAAGTCAAATCTTGAGGAATGATAACACTCTCTTTTTAGTTAACATTACTGCATCCTTCCTTTGCCTCCACATATATATTTCCATCAGCAAGACATTTAAACAAAGATTTAGTTTTGNCCAAGTGATTTTCAGACTGTGCCTAAGTTTTGATCAGTCTTGCCAGGATCTGAGCATGTGCTTAAGCCTAAAACCTGTTACATCAAGTTAAGTCCTCCCTTACCTACAGGGCTGCTGAATACTGGCCTTTCTGCATATCCTCTCCCAAGAGCTGATAACACCCCTGTTCCCTGCTAATTTAGCCTGAGAGGGAAAATTATTGAGCTGAAAGCTTTACTGATTTTGAACATTTTGAAGCATGCTATTAGCATTTACTTTTTGTTTCTTTGTAATTGGTGATGCAATTCTACTTTCCACGTCTGGGAAAAGTACCCATAGGTGCATTACATCCTTTATCCTTGCTTATCCCTTTGGTTCTCCCATAAGAAGAAGCCTGTCGCAGGTACATGAGGCTAATAGTTGAATAACTAGGGAGAAGGGGGGGAGGAAGATGAAAGGGCAGGAAATGGCTGTCATGGCCCCAAAGGAAATATTTGTAGGAAAAGGAGCACAACAGCAAATAAAATGCTAATTAATGTCCAATTCCAGCACTGATATACAGACCACAGCAGTAGGCAAAACCCAGCCTTCTGTTCTACTGGCTACTCAAGAGCTTTAGTGTTGTAGCTCTATGCAAGTAAGTTTTGAATGTATAAAATTCTCCAGTCCCATCCTCAATATATGTTTTGTGTTTAACTGAGTTTTCCTTTTGAAGTTTCTTTTTTTTTTTTAAATTAATTTGACTGAAGCTAGTTCGTCTGTGCTGATGCTAACTTGTTCAGTACATTTTGAATTTACAGTAGCAAACACTATAACTAGAAACATTTGGGGAGGTGCAATGGCACAAGGGCATCTTTGACAAGATGAATAATAATTAAAAAAAAAGAGAATGATTTAGGAGATTAAACTCTCTCAAGCCTAATGGGAATTTCATGGGAAACACTGGTTCTCACTCTCAAATTTTGGATCTGAAAAATATAGTGGCACTTGTGGTACTAATTTACTGGCTTTTGCCAGCAGAAGATATAGAGAGTGAAACTTCTTTGGGGAATATAATAGTAAAAGCAGCACACACTTAACGAAACACAGCAATCGATACAAGGAACTGACTAAATATGTTGTTAAAAGAACAAAAATGAAAGTTGAAATTCACAAAGGAATGCCATGATAATAAATTACTTCTGGTGTTTATTATCTGAGAATCACATCTTAAGGTAAAATGTTATTTGCTGATGACTGAATGCCAGAAATATCTGACATTAAGCTTTTGTAAGTCTGGCCAAATGAAAACCTATAAAGGGAAGAATAGAGCAGAATACAATAATGCACAGCTTCTAGAACATAAATTACTGAAATATTATTCATTACCCCATAATCATAAAGGGAACACAATAGATATTAAATAAAAAAAAAATATTGCATCAACTGAAAGTATTCAGCAAACTTCAGAGGTAGACAGGAAAGACTGTTTTTGCTTCACAGTGTTGCCTATGGGAACTTTGTATGGACATGGAGTGGGACATTGCTTACAGAACAGCATATATTGTAACTTTTATGTCCAAAGGAGTTGGATGATCAGCTCGTCCCATGGGCTCATTAGCAGGGAATGAGGGAGAGGCTTCCCATGTGAGACACTTTCTGTAGAGGAGACACTTTCAAAGTTATAAATCACAGTAACAGTCAAGACACAGCTGTGGATATAATTTTCATTATACAAGCCTTTTGGAGGCTTTTTGTGGTCCTGATCCACACTATTATATTGACTTGAGATTAAATTGTTTGATGTGAGCCAGAAACTGTTTTGGCATGCCATGCCAGCACCCTATAAGAAGCAACCACTTCTCTGTCTTCAATTGCTGGCCTTACCAAAAGCAGTGCTGGCATGGCTGGAGGTCTTCGGTCTCACTGGGACAATCCCAGCCCTGCACTTGTTGTCAGCCTTAGTCCTGCTGGAAGATCCCTACCTGGGAGCCAGCTATGAACCGAAGCTCTTGCGTGTGTTGTATTGGAATAAAACTGCAGGATATTGGGATCCCAAGATGTTTTGCCACACTAAGTTTATGTCTCAAGAAAGTGTCTATCTGTTTTTGCTCTGCATGATGAATATAGGAAGTTATAAATATAGTTCTATAGTTACATACTTATAGAGATAATATGTTCATGTAGCACCATGTGTTCATAATCTTGCTCTCCGTTGAAAGTGGTCTTGTAGATTTACCTGTCACAGTCTTACATATTAAGTCATGATTTGTTCCTCTGTGTGTAGATGTGTGTGAAGTAGTGGCCAAGCAAGAATTTTATCTAATATTTTTAACTCTTTCTTGCTCAGATGTGAAGGACTGCATGACCTGGAGTTCCTTCTGGACCACTTACATGCTGTCAAGCATTACCTAACCTAAAATGATGTTATCATATTCTGGCCTTTGACTAATATTTATTAGGTGGCTTTCTGTAAACTTTTTCCAAGTTCCCACAGCTTTGGAAAAACAAAATATTTCTTCTTTTGCTTACTACTCAGTAAGTCAATATTCATTTCCTTCAAGTAAGTGATGCTTACATGGATGTAACTTATGGGACAAACTGGACCTTCATCTTTGCAGCAGGATGAAAAAATGGAGAACTCAGTGCATAGGCTTCTCCATTTCCCCTTCCACGGTGTCCTGGTTTGACCAGAAGCTAGGGTCAAAAGAACAATCTTTTGAGAGGATTTTGCCACAATACCCCCTCTCCCCAATAAGACGGGGACAGCAGTAAACAAAAACAAAAGCACTAGGCACGCAGATAGTGAATTTCTAAGAATAGCTTTATTTAAATTTAAATGGTACAACAATATGAAAGAGATAAGCAATAAAGAAAGATAAGGTGGTTAGTTCAAAGATGGATTCGGCCCTTTTTCCTTACCATAAATCATCAATGTCTGTCCTGCCGGCACAAAGTCGGCAGATTTCAAATCAAACACCTCCTCCTGCCTTTTCACTCCCTCTCTACCTTCAAGAACATCCAGAGGAATTTCAAGAATGCCAGAGGCTCCCCTTTTCTCTAAAAGGGGGGAGAAACGGGGAAGGAAAGAGCCGAACCAAAGCATAGCCGGTCCAAGAGAGAGACAAGAAGCAGGAAGGAGGAACAGCAAGCAGGAACTGGAAGGGAGAACTCTCTCACGTGACATGCTTACAGGCTTCCGTTCACACTGCGCATCTGCGAGGTTTTGTTTTTCTTCCTTATCAGTTTCTCTCTCGGCTCCTCCCAGCAAATTCTTTCGTGGGTGAAGAAGGGGGCATAAGAAGTCTAGCTGCTGAGTCTTTTTTTAAAGAAACAGTGTCCGAAATTCAAAAACGGAACATGATGTACACTCTTTTCTTGAATTTTAATCACTCCAGGACACACAGGAAAAGGTTACTGTCTGTAAGTTCAGGAGTATAACCAAGAACATTTGATCCTTTCCATTCTCTGAGAAGACTAGTTACTTCCTTTTCTGTTCGTTATTTTGATCTTGCAGATTAAAAAAGGAATAATAAAAAAGATCTCCTGAGCACTCCAATAAATTAGATTAGGATTTTTCACCTTTCAAGAACAATTTCAATTCTTGTGAGGGACCTTTTGAAATTTTCTCCATTTGAGTTATTGCTTTGGCACTAGGAGGGGCTTTTCAAAGGATGAACACAGAGGTTCAATAAACTTCATTTCCCAATGTCGAATGTATTGATGAAATTGAAGTGAAAAGCATGTGAGAGATGAAATTTCTTTCCCAGGCTATGGACATGCCTCTGACTGTTATGATGGTTCCTCCCCAGGCAGGAATTCCCACAAGCTGGATAAACATATGCTCAGCTTAGCTGGTCTGATAAATACCCTGCTCATGTGTATGCTCCTGTATTGCATAAGGCATTGGAAAAGCATTTAAACAAACACATCGCTAGACAGAGACAAGCACATCTTCTTTTAGGACAGCAAGTAAAGTTTACAGGCTTCAAAGGATTTAGACCAATTATGAAAGAAAGATCATTTGTTTCTGCAAGTGGAATATGCTCAATTGTACGTGAAGTGTTTGATACTTGAACAGACTCAGAAGGAGTAAGATGATACATGCATATTTGATGCAAGGTATTACTGAAACTGTTTTTTTTCCAGAAACTGATTGGACTTTGGCAAGTCACATTTCTTCAGTGACTTACAGGACAAATGGCGTTCAAGACAGGTGTAGGAAAGAAGCATTTTGTTTTCCTTGTGAGCTTTAAATCGTTTCTTTGCTCGTGCTAAATTCACTTTTACTTTGGAAATTTTTACACAGGATCTGAGATTTTTCTATTTTCACAAGAATTTTGACAAGGTTGAGCTTGTCACTATTGTAAACACTGAAGTACTTGGCAGAGAAAGAAGGAAATTTAATAGCTTAGAATAATTCAACTAAACAAAATTTTTCACACAGGAACAGTTTTTCTGCCTTTAAAAATGTAAAATCAAAATGCAAAGTGTCTTAGAATTTAAGAAACTACTTTTTTTTTTCCCCACAGGTATAATTTATTTTTTTGCATCAACTGTCCTATTATTACATAAGTTGTACTTACTGAATTATTATAATATTTAATCTTCACATTATTCTTCAACATAATACTCAGAGGTTTCAATTAGTTTCAGAGTACCATGTGGCTTAATGGCTCAGTAAATTTTTAGGCTCCCAGTATTGGACCTTTTTACAACATTGACAATAAAAGGTAATTTGGAGAACAGGGCTACAAAAGCCTTTTCAAGCACAGAGAAAAAGCAAGAGATACTGAATCTGAAGATTTAGTCCAGGATTGCGTTATATTTTTAAAAAATCATTTCTGAATCGGATCTCTCAAAACACCAACAGAAATTGTTGGTGTAAAAAATTGTAAGGGATAGATAGACTTGAAAAACATTGTTCTAGTATTTGAAAACAAAAAAAACCCAGAAAGTGTTTACAGATGGTTATGGAAAAAGAGGCACTGAAAGACAGAGAGAGAAGACTGAATGGCAGATATGAAACAGGGCTGGGGCTGAATCCGAATCCAGTCCCTACATACTTTACTCCCACTATCTTTCCTTGCTCCATGAGGAGAAATCATGACAGGAGCAGTCATTAATGTCAGATGTAATCAAACAGGTCATTGTAGGAGGGTGAGACCTGACTGCTTCCTTTAGTATGGAAGCACTATGTAAATAATTTTGTCTTACATGGCAAAAAGACGAGAGGTAGTATCATACAATAGGATATTTCTGATGCTTTAAACAAACAAAACCCTTTACTTCTATATTTTTCTCCTTTTAAAGGTATAAATTACCCATTGATATTCATGCTATTGTCAGAATACAAATTCACCATGGAAAGAAATGTTTTTATACAGCTACAGGGATGACATTTTTATGTATTGTATCTGAACTGTATTATGTAATTCAGTCTTTTGAAGGAACAGAGACTCATTTACTTGGTTCTATTTCCTGGTGGTAATGTTTTTAAAAATATATGAGGATTTCAACACATGCATCCTTGCTGGAGGTGAAGGCATTTATCTGGGATCTAAACTGGTGTGGATCTTCTGTGTGATCATGATCCATCATTTACCTGCAACCTGCTCCAGCTGAGTGCCTAAGTCAAAGTTTGATTCTAGAAGTACAGACTGTCTTTAGGTGCACCTAAGGTTAGAAATTCAGTCTTTTATTTATGGTGATGAGGAAGGCAACTAGAAGGAGGAGGTATCTGAGCACTGTTCAGAAATTTAGACTTTTTCCTGCCTCTGTTACAGAGTTTCTAAGGATTCAAACCACTTCCATGGTCACTAGGAATAAGTTTTTCCTATGTGACTTATGAGGTTTGGGATCCTAGGAGGTATCATACTGTGCCATAGATAGAAATGCTGAGTTGCACACCCACAGCTGAAATCCATGGGACTGCTAGTCCATGAAGGGCTAAATATATGCTTTAAAAATGCAGCATCACATAAAGCTAAGTCTTATCTTGTTTGAACTAAGCACTTGAAAATTAGTAGCAATTTTTTTTATCTCTCTTTTGTTAACACTTTCTAATACATTATCTTGGTAGTACTCTTGGAGCCAGCTCAGTTAACTGCCTCTGTGTTTTTGTCGTTTGAGTGCAGGCAGGTGGGTTGTGTGTGGAGCTTTGCTGGAAAGGCTGGGCATCCCCAGAGCCCCACAGTGTTCCCTGGTGTGTGCTCCAAAGTGCTATACGGCTGGCAGTGGCCTTCTGAGGGTAAGGAAGCTGATGAACAAACTGGCAAAGAGGGAAACACTGGTCCTTCACCAGAACTTTCTTGCCATTCTTGCTAATCCATCTGTTGTTGGATGGAAGACTCATCAGAGATTGTACCTACTACAGTTTATAGTACGTCTTACTCACTGTCTAGTGAAACTGTGTGACATTCCAGGGGAAAATAAGTAATACGAAGTGAGCGCCTAAGAAAATAGCTCACCCAAAACAAGAAACCTTCCTGAATAGCAACTAGGAACTGGAAAAATGTTCAAGAAAGAGCTGTGTCTCTTCCTGAAAGAAAGCAAAGCTATTGAATAGAAGTAGCAGAAACTGAGCAGAAACTGGCTTTTTAGAAAGGCAAAGCCACAGACTGGTTTAAGAGAAGAAAGCATGTGGGAAAAGCAAACAAGTCATCCAACAAAGAAAATAAATGTTCACTTTTTTGCACACTTATTGTACTATTGTGTGTTTAGGTAAATGAAACAATTGAACAATATCAATCTTATTGGAGAAATTTCTAAATTATATATCAAATATTTTAGACTGCTAAGTCATACACAGTTTTTGGAGATCAAGGACCCTGAACTGAAAAGACAGCCAGAAGATCCTGGCCTGAACGTCAGTAATCCACTAGAATTTGCAAAGATGAAGAGCACAACCTAGAGAAGGTTTGAAATTTTGGAAAGGAAACAAAGCAGGTAGACTATGGTCAGCAAATCATAGCGGCAAACACAAAGAAACTTGCAGAAAGTTTCTAACTAAAGAACTACAATGAGTGTAGATGCTAGCCAGGGCCTCAGAAGTGCCTTACCTTTGGATGCTTTGTTGATTGTATGTGTAAGTGACAAAATCTGCAAATATTTTTAGAAGAAAACAAAGTCACAGAAATCCTTCAAGGATGGGATGCTATGACCTAAATATTAGCTTGAACAAAAAAAGCGAATATAACTTTTGAGAAGCTAGTGGAAGATGAAGTTGAAGGAAAATGTTTGAAAAGAAACCTGATGTGGTTAATACCAGAAAGTAAAACTCAAAACACACAGAGGAAATCATTTCAACTCTACATAAATGATTAATATATTTTTAATCTAAACCTTATAATTTCATGACTAGTTTATGAATTAAAACATGTCAGAGAGTAAGCCTCAAAGTGAGCTTACACTGCAGGAGAGCAGAATAATTGATAAAGGTATGAAGTAAAATACAGATAAAGAAAAAGAAAAAAAAAGAGAAAATGTATAAGGAGGAAGAATAAACGTATTTTCAATCAAAAGATACATGCCATAAATGTTACTAATGAAGAAAAAAGACAAAAAGAAGTGAGAACAAAGGCTGGACCCTCGAGCCTGCGCAATGGATTTTTTTTAGGTGAGACACAGCATGCGCAGAGCTGGACCCACCCTTTAGTCCTAAGGTTCATCTGCCAGGGCCTAGCAAGCTTGGACGCTGGCAGCCAAGTCCTTAGGACGGAGGTTTAACCTCTTAGATGGAAGGCCTTCCAGGGCTAAACGAGCTCCATCTGCCCAGGTTTGGAAGCAGAGTTGTCCCTCTCCTAGGATGACTGCCAGAAGGCTAATGAGCTCATCCTGCCCATACAAGGATTATAGGAACATGGGTATCACTCCCCACACTTGACCGTGGGCAATGAGTTTAATGCTCCCTCTGCTGTCAGCACAGTTATGGCACCAGGGGCCACAGGAGACCCCAAGTGATTTTCAGACTGTGTGCAATTTATTAATAGTGCAACCACAATAAATTATAAAAGGAAACAACTAGCATCTGAACATCTGTTCCCAGCACAAAGATCTCTCCAAGATTCAGGACACAGAAATCCAGCTTTAGCACTAGAGTTGTGGCAGGAAAAGTTCAATTACAGTGAAATTTTTACATAACTGTCATTTTCCCCCGTTTACTGTAACTAAACTTTTTCATGAGTAGCCTATGTAGGAAAGGAAAAGAATTACCCTTATACCACCTAAAAGATAATTCTAGTATCAGCTCACTCATTTAGAATATGATATCTTGATATCTCCAAGCATGACCTCTCTTTCTTAGCCACTCTATTTTCTTCTATGATAATTTTTTTTCAAAAAGCAAATCTCAGTAAGTTTTATTTACTTCTGTGAAGCTCTGTTCNTACCCTTATACCACCTAAAAGATAATTCTAGTGTCAGCTCACTCATTTAGAATATGATATCTGTTGTAGAGCATTTCCTTCATGGGAGTCCCACAATAAAAATCAAGCACATAGTGTGTCAGTAGGTAGATCTCTGTAATAGATCCTCTACTCCAGTATAATGAAAGTAATCCTAAACTCTAATTGCAGCAGGCAAATGTGTGCTGTGCTGGATGTGTAGCATCTTACTCTCATTTATGCTTAGACATGATAACATTATGTTGATAATGTGTAAGAGAGAGAAGAAAAAGGAATACATATGCCCACTCACTTTAGAATGTAAAGTGCCTTCCCTTCTGTGGTGTTAGTGGCACAGTGGTAACCTGCTGGAAAAGTGGCCAAAGTGCAAAGGACAATTTGATGTATACTGTCCATCACCCTCAGTACTGCAACACGTTGTTCAAAGAAAAGCCAGGATGTATCATACTGTGTCACTGACATGGTTGTGAGATTTCAGTATACCGGTAGATAAACTGCAACTCCAAAATAATAGCAGACAAATCGCTTAGAAGTGAATTTTCTGGCAGTAGTTGTCCACAGGTAAGCTAGTTGAAAAAATACAGAAGAGAAGGAACTGCACTGGGGCAGTTGTTTTAATTTCTGACCCCCAAATGCCAGTGCCTGCTTATTAAAATGACATCTCCAAGCAGACCTCTCTTTCTTGGCCACTCTATTGTCTTCTGTGATAATTTTTTTTCAAAAAGCAAATCTCAATAAGTTTTATTTACTTCTGTGAAGCTCTGTTTTTCATGATTAGGATGGTGAATAAGAAGTACCAGTCACATAAAACATTTTCTTACCAGGGTTTGCAGGGAACGTGTTTTATTTTTTTCTCATTTCTAATGCCATCTAGAATTTGAAAATTCAGGATCTTTATTGTGGCTTTTCCTTATTTGCATCTTATTTGCTTTCCTTATTTGCTAATTTGCAAATTAGCTTCTTATATATAACATTTCTCCAATCCCCACTCTAGCCCTGTTTTCTGTAGGGCAGCTTGTTGTAATGCTTTTAATGCAACTATTATCATGTGTAGGTTTCTTCCAAAATCCATCCTCTCTTCTTGTCCTCCTCTTTCTGCCACTCCTCAAGATGAGCTCATCTACAGAAGTGTTGATTGCATTTTAAAAGATAAATGGGAAGCTGTGGGTGTTCGGGGCAGCAAACTTTATCTATAGGAATGTGATTAGACTCAGCCAGTGGAAAGTGCAACTACTTAATGTTTCCTAACCTATGAAAGGATAGGGAGTTCCTAGGAGACATCAGTCATGTTTAGAGAAGGTAAAAAGAAGAAAAAGAAAAAGAAAAAGAAAAAGAAAAAGAAAAAGAAAAAGAAAAAGAAAAAGAAAAAGAAAAAGAAAAAGAAAAAGAAAAAGAAAAAGAAAAAGAAAAAGAAAAAGAAAAAGAAAAAGAAGAAGAAGAAAAAGAAAAAGAAGAAGAAGAAAAAGAAAAAGTAGAAAAAGAAAAAAAAGAAAAAAAAGAAGAAAAAGAAAAAAAATTACAGTTCCAAGGGTTAAAACAAAGTTGATTTCTGAGTACTTTCTTCCTTTACCTTGGGTTAATGACAATGGGGACTGTATATGTTATGACTTATGGCATCACTTCAGCTTGTTTTCACAGTCTGCCAGTGGCCAGGAAATTGTAGAGCAATAATATTGCAGTATTTATTCGAAGACAATAAGCAGTCATTGCTGAGCTAGGGAAGCCAGGCCATGTTTATCTTCATGGATTTAGTCAGCTGGGAGATGAATAAAAGCCAAACTTGAACAAGCAAACATTTGCCTTCTTCTCCACAATGCAGCTATTTCACTTTGCATGGCTGAAGACATAAATCTTGCTTCAGCGGCAAGCAAACAGCTTCAGATACATGACACTAGCTAGGCATCACAGGACATCAGCTGAATACTTGTGACCCTAAGTGTTCATGAAAACAGCCACAATCCATCTTAAAACAAAAAACGGCAAAAATCTTATCAGCAAGGAACAATAACAAGCTATAATTCCTTATATGAACTCATCTCTGACTAAATATCAGCTGCAAAAATTACTTCCTATCTATTGTTCTGCTCACAAAAGGAATTATAGAAAAATATTGATTGTAGCAACCAATTGTTGCAGTGCAAATACAGAAAAATAAGGTTCCAAGCAGGTATAAGGCAATTTAACTTCTATTGATGTCTTCATGGTGTGACAGGGAATGTTTCAAAAAAACCTCCATACAGGCTAAAGATATAATGATTTCATCAATATTTTCTTGGTGCAGGAATTAAAAATTCTGTACCTCCTTGGATAGCCAGATAGTCTCATGCCGTAAAGGATGGGGGATTCTGGGATCTTGATCTTTTAAGTCATCATGCAGTATGATTCAAGAAATGCAAAGCTGTTGCGTTTCCATGTGCAGTTCCTTGCTCCTGGGGTTGTAGCAAGATGTTATAAGCATTCAACTGTTTTAATCTTAATGGTTCCTGTAAGTCTTTGATACAAAGCCCTAAGCACAACTGAACAGCAATGCCTCCATTGGTCTGCTCACTGAATCAATCAGTAGTTTGGAAAGCTGAGGTAGACTTTCACCTCTCACATGGTCTGAGTGTACTTGGGTACTTTGGCATCATTAGCCCAATATAACCTAGGCACCCACCTCTGTGACTTACTTCCCAAAATCTGTGGGAAAGAATACTGAGTGTATGAGTCAGAAATGAAACTATATGACCCCACTAGTGGGTCCCCTAGTGCAGATTATGAATATACCAACCAGTGAGTTCATTTACCCAGCAATTAAAATACTGGGTCAAGCAATGCTGCTTGACTGGAACTTTATACGATGAGGGAAGAGAAGAAAGCAGACATCTCAATGTTACTACTATTTCAAAGTTTTGTGGTGAGCTTCATTTATGCTTAGGTAAGTAGGTCCTGTGCTCTCCTAGGTATTTTTAACTCAACAGGAGATGTGAATGGTAGGAGGCAGTCTATGAATGATGACAGTATGGAGAAAGTCACTGAGTAGTGCCATAAATGTAAGGGAGTCTTACATGGGAGTGTCATCACCATGCTGCTCTGCAAAGCTCTGAGGACAAATAGAGATACATGCTTGGCTTGAGGGGGCTCAAAGTAGCCAGAGGAATCTCTCATTAAAACTGACAATCCACGCATTGTTCTTCCCTCTGAATGGCCAAGTCCTTTGCTATTGACTCCATACTGTCAATGACAATCCGTGGTGGGGGAGGGAAGGGCTGGGAATGAGGATTTGGCTGTGAGCAAGTCTAAGAATGAATGACATTGTTACCACTTTCCTTGTGGCAGTCAGTTATATGCCTTTCCATGTCTCCCAGTTTTAGGAAGAGAAGAGGTGAAGTCATAAAACCAGGTGCATCAGAAACACACCAAGAATCACATTTCTTTTTTTTTTCTTTTCTGAAAGTGGGAGCCATTTGGTAGCCATGCAGAAGCATTTTAACTAAAGCCAGATTGTTTCTACTACTTGCTCCTTTTAACTTTCACTTATTTACAAGACATTGGTTGCAAAGGATCTGCCCTAAGCAGCCAGACCCTCTGTTGTTGTAAATAGCTGGTTGCAAAAATGTCCAGGAGGAGAAGGCAGATGGTACGTCCAGGACTATAATGCAATATATACTGTGATCTTCCTACTGTGTCCTCCCAAACTGTAGGTGAGATATTGTGTGAGCAGCTGTTAGAGATGTGGGAGGGGAGCCAGCATGAAATGAAATGGATTAATAAAAACACAGAGAAAAGTACACAGAAATGTTTTCTAGTAATGAGAGCATAAAAACCTCAGCAGCTCCCCTGTACCAAACATAATGCTCCCCCTCATATGCACAGCACATAAAACAGTTCTCCCAGCCTGTGGGGCTTCCTGCTGCCAAACACACAAGCTAAAGTGCCATGCTTTCACATCAGGAAAGAATAAGTGGCCCAGAGCCACTACTGGGCTGTTGAATCTAGACTGGCATATAGGTTAGGCCATATACTCCTCATGCATTTTCGAAGTGTTTGTATTTGGAACTGTCATCTGCTGGAAAAGGAGGGTGTTCCCAGATAAAGCATGCTTTTCCCCTCACATTGTACTTGAAAGAAATGTAAGGGCAGTCTCTTTCTCCCACCTTCTCCTTTGCAGAGAAAATTTGTCCTTCTTTGCAACTTCTTAATTGCTTAAGGTAGGTAGGCAGCTTCAGTGTTTTATCTAGAAATGCTGTTGGCTCTGAATTGCACAAAGGATCATTTACCTGAAACAGAAAGAGGTTCTGGATTAAAATTTTATCTCCCAACCACAATTGTCTGTTGAGAGTTTGGAACTGTATGAATGATAGATCTGAGATCTATTTGATCTTGGAAGGTAGGAAGGAAAAACCCTGGCATCACTTTCAATATAACATCTACCCCTTACCTTAAAATTCAACTCACTTCTGGAAAGCAACTCTAGTGGTGGCTTTATAGGATTCCACACATACTGAGCTTCCACACATATTCCACACAAATTACCAGCCAGTTCATTTGCACTTTTAAAAGTCCTGTTGTCGTTTGTGCAGGTACTTCAGTACAAGTTGGTCCTAAAGATTCCCTCAATGTCTCAGTACCTAAATGCAAGGCCCCAGAATCTCAGAGCAGACACATCTGGCTGTTCTCTGCCCAGTGCAGGGGCACAAGTGATGCCTTATCTTTGCACTGACAGGGACAGGTCTATAAACTGTAAATGCCACAGAAGTACCTTGGGTTTTCACGGGCAAAGCTTAGGGAAGGGTGCTTGATGATGTCTAAGAGTGGCTGGAATGAAGCTTGTTACCCTCTGATGTATTTGCTCTGCAAGATCAGGAAGACTGAGAAGTTATAATAATGCATGTCTTCTCACAGGGTTGGTGACTGTGTCTCATATTTTAGAAAGTGTGTAATTATTTTTGGCACTGAGTTGCCCTTTAAGGCAGACTTAAGCAAGCAGACAGATGCAGAAAAAGACCAAAGTTTCAGGAGGGTGTAAAACCTTTACACAGCCACTCACAGTTGATGACTTACAGCTCAGGCTATGTTTATATGATTTCCTGCCATCATTCCTTAGTACACTAGAGTGAAGTAAACAGAAATAGGTCCTAATCATCTGTATTCAAATTCAGAACTGCTTAATTGCCATTCTCCTACAACTGGTGAAGCCTAAAAATTACCAATCATTATATAGGTTACTATATTCAATGGGAAAAATTAGATATAAGATAAAAAAGTTGGATAATTTGTGGTTTATCTGCATGTCTACCTTCCATTAATTCTTCAATGTATTAAAAAACCTAAAGTAAATATCAAAGTAGCTGCTACACATTTCAAATTATGTTTTAGATATCGAAACTTTTAGCTGGTGTGATTTACATTTGATTATTGAATGATAATATCTATCAATGGACAGAGGTTAGAGTTAAATACCAAAACCAATTTTTAATGTATAATAGGGACATCAATGCACAAAGAAACACACAGGATGCTTTAATTCACATTTCACTTTTTCCCATGCTTCCTCAAATGGGAAAATTCTAGTTCAAATCCCATTGGTGTCAGTTTGAAATATACATCTTTGACTCCTCACAAAGTAATCTGATTTGAACAGAGCCACGCATACCTTCACATGATCCAAATTATTTTCATGTAACTAGTTGAGCATTGAATCTGCATGGCTATGTGCTCAGCTATCAGAACATGATCTTCATTGGCTAGCAGCTTAAGTCCATGCAGTTGAATAAATGCAATGCTTGGCATTAAGAACACAAAGAAAACTTAGCCACTTATCCACTACTCCACCGATCTTTACTATCCTGTTACAGGTGAGCTCTCCTCATTATTCCTGATAAAATACATCAGTCTGAAAAAGGAGGTGATATATGTCTTACTTCACTTATTATTAGGGCAAAACTCAGCTTCCTTTTTAGGAAGAGGAAGGTCAAAGCTTTGTCAGATGCATTTTAGGAGAGAAAAAATGCACAGAATATTAAACTACTAAGATGCCACAGATATTTGAAATCTCTATTCAAAAAAAGACTTCGCTGCTCCTAAATTATGTACCTTTAGTTGCAGGATCAAAGAACACAGATGCTACAAATGCAGTATTTCAGTTGCCTAATTTAATCTCTCTCTAATTATAGCAACCTTATCAGCTTTAGTCCACAATTTTTATCCAAAAAGGAAATACAACAGATAGACAAGATCACCTTTCCTCTCCGCCTCCTTTCTTAAGCAGGTGTCCTCTCACATAAGAAATTGATTGGCTTGTTTCACACAAGTGGTGAGATTTGGTTATCATGGTGATGCCTTCTGGGTATAAACCAGCTCTAAAGCTTATACAAGGAAACTAGCTTTTATTTTACATAGTTAATGATTTTTTTAACATGCAACTAAAAAACCCCATGGTTACACAAATCAGACATGCATTCTACTCCACCCCAGTGCGTGTCAGTGAGAAGTTCATATACAGTACATAGGGTGAGATCTGTGAAGAGCAGTATAGATTCATTACACACTGGCATAGATTCATTCAAGGCAGAACGATTAAGACCCAGTGAAGTGAGGTAAGGTTCAGATTCAATATATTTATTTATTTCATCACTATTATTGAGTAGTCATAGGGGTGAAAATTAATGAAAATGGTTTTTAAAAAAACACCCTTGCTCTGACCAAGCAACCATTCACTATCTGCCAGGCCATGCAGGCTCTATGGGCAGCAATGCTGGGCCAATTCATATGTGCTCACTAGCAGTGCTGGGGTGGAAATGGCAGCAGAACCTGAAAAGAGCTCAGGTGGAAAACAGTAAACTTCACCCTTAAAACTACACGACAAGGGACTAGAAGAGATTTCAGCAGGCCACTCACTAGAAAGTAGAAGAATGCAAGAGGTATGAATGCTGGACTAGGAAAAGGTTAAGGAAAACAGCTGGAAAGTAGTCAGCCACAGAAGTGTGTTAGAGGATGGTAGGACAAATACTCTAAGAGGTACTCTCAGACTGTGATAGGACAAGGGGGAATGGCTATAAACTGAAGGAGGGGAAATTTAGATTGGAGATTATGAGGAAGTTGTTTACCCAGAGAGTGGTTAGGCACTGGAACAGGTTGCCCAGAGAGGTTGTGGATGCCCCATCCCTGGCAGTGTTCAAGGCCAGGCTGGATGCAGCCCTATGTGATCTGGTCTAGTGACTGGCATCCCTGCTCAGTGCAGGGAGGTTGGAACTAGACGATGTGTAAGGTCCCTTCCAACCTGGCCATTCTATGATTCTATGATTCCTGGAGCAGGAGGAAAACATTGGAGAAACCATGTGTATAAATGTGATCAAGGAAAACAACTGTTTTGTTGCTGAAATAAGGTCCCGTGTGGAGAAGTTAAATATCATCAGATAATCTTACCAACTAAACAGTTATCTCCATCTATATTATTTTATCATATTGCACAATATTTGTCACAGTATTTTTAATAAATTCCTAGAAACAATTCAACTGGTCCATTTCTTCTGTTCAAATCATAGAATTAAAGCATGGCAAAATTCCCACTTACATTAATTGTGCTAAAGTTTTCCTTTTGTTTTCCATCCACACTTTCAGTTCAACAGCTACCTCAGTTACCCCACTCTTGCACTTTGTCCATTAATATACTGTATTTTGTTTTTTTTTAAAAAAGCACAGATAAAGCAGCTTTATAGAACTTGAATTTGTAAACATGTGTATCTTAATTTTAGTTCCAGAGTGGTAAAAACAATTAAATCAATTATCTGCTCCTGTTATGAAGATAATTACATGCATGTATAAGTGTTTGTATGACTGGGGAATAATTATGTAACTGATATATCTGATGCAATATCACTGCATACCTTAAGATCAGGTTACATGTATTTTGTCTGTCTGAATGATCAAAGCTTATGCAACTGAAGTCCTAACTTGGGTGCAATTCTCAGCAACAGCAGTTATACAAATGTTTTTTATCAATTTCCTTGGCTTTATATTTCCCTGTGAAGATTTCTGCTGTGCCATAGGAAACATGCAAGATATTTCAAATGTAGGATTTCTGCCAGCTGGTGATTTATTCCATTGATTACATTGTCACGTAACAGGAAGAGGCAAACCATTTTAACTGCTTAGATAAACTGCAGTGGTTTCTTATTTAATACAATAAATTTAATTTCAGCATTGCACAAGTTGGCTGATTCACTCCACACATTACTGCTACAGTACATCATATTCACTTTGGTCCCATACAGTTTGTACAACAATGGTGACCATAAACTTGTGTCTGTGTAAATAATTTAAAGAGAGGGAAGCACGTGCAATTTGCTGCTAAGTGATTTTGGATTTCTATCACAATTTGATGACAGTTACATACTTTGCATATTTAAAACAAAATTTTCAACCTTGTGTTACACAAGATGTGCTTTTTGATAGTTACTTCTTCAGTTCCCTAGTCACTTAGATTTTAACACATTCTAAAAGAAAGTATTTTCTCAGTAATATTATTTAGTAATTAGCACTATGATGATCCACATACAGTATAATAATGTCTTATATTTATTATATTAGGAGATTTCCAGGAGCTTGTTCTTAGGCTTCTCTGTACATCTAAACATAGATTTTCAGAAGGACAAGTCTGGAAGGCCCATTAGTGTCAGGAGTATGAAATTAAGATAAAAGCAGAATATTTCATTTTGTTCTTCTAAAATTTAAGGCTCTAGAGACCAAGATAAATCACCAAGATTACCTACATGAGCTAGGTAAAACAGCAAAAATACAAGCTATCAAATTGCTAGCCTGGAACAGTCACTCACCAAGTCATAATGAAAACCTGTACCTGCTTCAGAGTGAAAGCCCCTAAGTAGGCCAGGAAATGTGTGACCCAAACCCTAAAAACTGGGTTAGTCTTGAAAGTTTGGACTCATTCTGCTTTATAACCATTATCATTCTTGTTATAAAGTAATTGATCTGGGGATTCAGTTTGGTTCAGAGCAGGGCTTTTGAGTTATTGTCAACTATAGCCATACTGGGAGACCTTATAGGTCTTGGACTTGTTCTGTAGGTTACCCACATTCCTTTAAACTCTAGGACCATTTCCACCCAGTGCTTTAGATCAAAACTTACTTCCAAGCAAGAGAAGGTCAGGAAAGAAGAAAATAGGAGGCACTGTGCTTTGCCAGTCTTTCTTTTGCAGTTTTCTGTAGACATTTCCAGTCCTACCACTTTTTATTGATACAGGGAAGGAGCCTAGGGAGCCTGCAGCATATAGTAAGGTTGTCCTAAAGGAAAAAAAATCAGGAAAAAAGTAAGACAGGAAAACACCCCAAATAAAACAAACCAACACATCGAAGTATTCTCCTTATTCCTGGGCACCATTCCCCCAGTAAGTGTTGACCCTACAAAAGGTTGGGGCTCTGGAGTCAGGCATCAGCCAACCTTGAGAATGATTGGGGTTTTTTAAGTCTAAGCAAGGCAATTTCCCTCCTCCTTCCCTTTGTCTGATACTTTAGTGCACATTACATTATTTAGAAAAATGTCACTGGAGGATCACTCTGTGTGGTCTCATAAAATATTAACAAATCCTGAAAGAAAACTTGAAATAAAGATGCTCTTTCATGCTGGGGTATGTGCTGCCTTCTGTTGTTTTTTTTTCTTTTCTTTCTTTTCCCTTCATGGAATTTGAATTGTTCAGCTGTCTTTCCCTTGATATGAGATGCTCCTTACATTTATCATATTCCCTTGGAAGAAGAAGAAGACTTCAGGGAACAAATGGCATGATGCTGATAGTAACAAAGTAGTAACGTGTCTCTGCAGCAACAGCTTCTGCAGATACTAAACTGAAGTCCTGTGCAGTCATTTATTTTTAGGTTAATGTCGATGAACAAGGAAAGTGAAGGAGGGGAAGGAAATAAAATGCCAGAACAAACTGATATCTCAATCAAACACAGATTTCTGGCAATGACTGATTTACTGTTTTAAAACATATCTGAAGAGACAACAACTGGTTGTAACTCTTTTAAGGACTAGGAAAAAAAGAAAAAAATACCGACCAAGAAAACCTCCATGTAAATTGAAAAGCAGTCTGCATGGGGGAAAAATAATCTGACTGAAAAATAAAGGAAAGTAAATCTTCCCATAGTAAAGACCTATAAATTTAGAGGTGGACAGCAGTCCTGAGTAAAGAATACCGACATTTTAAGTGAAACATTTGCTGGCAAAGTGGCCGTCGAAAGTGGTTATTGAATGTCTTGTGAGAGAGCAAATTGTGGACTAGAGGTCTTTCTTATATTTTGTAGCAAAGCCAACTTCCATTGATACCACCTCAATGTCAGCCCCTTTCTGCAGCCATTTGTAAAAAGGCTTGTGATGTGAGATTGACGACTTAAATACTTCATCAATCAATGCTTTAGCCAATGTGTTGTTCAGTGATTGGTGGAAAATTCAAGTAATCCATCTTACCCCATCACCCTTGTTCTTTATTCTCTTCAGGTATTTTCATTTTTCCCCCCTCCCTCTTTATTTGTTCACTTTGACTACAGCCTGAAAGAGAAGCTGGACTGGGAGGGAAGGGCCTGCAGCTATCTTTCAAAACCTAATCATTGTAATAAAACTCTTTGGTGTAAAGTGCTACTGAATTAACTGAATGATCCTAGAAGTAGTCCTGGTGCATGTGGACTAGCAAAAAGCAGGGTAAAGCTGCAATTTGGTGTCATTCTTCAAATTAAATATGTCAAATATCCTGGATCATTTATATAATCAGCAATAAGACACCTATTTCTGCTGAATTAACCTGTTATGTAGCTTTAAGGAAAGAAATAGGTACGTCACAAAGCTAAACAGTGAGTGTAAAGAAAGAGAAAAGGGTTTAGGTTATTTATTTTGGCACAATAGAAGGACATCTCTTGCTCAGAGAGATGACATCTTTGCTTGTAAGCAAATATTTGTGTTGATAGCTGGTACTCCTGATTTTAATCTCAGTTAGGATTTAAAACCTTAACTATCTACTTGAAATTTTAATATAGATTATACAGCCACAGCGTGGGCTTTAGAGCAATCCAGAGGAATAGGCTTTATTAATAATGATCTTGGTTTTGCATCTAAAATAAAGTGTTTCTAACATAAAGGAAGATATTTTTTCGAAGATATAGGTAATGGTTTTCTTCATACATTATTATTATATAGACAAATGCAAATTTACAAATAAATACTGCTCCAGAAGTATAAATTTTTAAAGGCTTGAGGTGGCAAAGCATTAATGTACCCACTTAGGGTAGATTATATCTGTTTGCTGGATCAAGTAGATTTGCAGTGAGAAGAGTTTATAAATATTTTACAAAAAATATACTTGTCCTCAGGTATGTTAAAAAAAAAAAAGACAGACATCTCAAAACTTGCCATTTCAGTGGGAAATTTTAGCACACATTTTTAAAGGACTTTTCATTGGATGTCAATTACTGACCAGTATGAAGGCAGAGAACCATAAGCTTCTAAAGTTAATGCCTGATTTATTCTGAGTTTCACGCATACTTTTCGTTGAACATTATCTTAATCACATCAGTTTGAATCAAGACTGTAGTCACAAGGGAGAGAGCAAGTGAGCCAGAATCTGAACTACACTGGCTACTGCAGAGGCCAGACAATCCACTCATTCTTCATTACACACTTTTTCAAATCAACATGGGAAAGTCTCCAGAGTGAATTGAATTTTATTTCCTTTCTATTAGTTTATGTCTTTTCCACTTTCAGGAATTTGAGTCTCTGAGACAGTTGGGTGTGTTATCCTGGGATATTCTTAATCTGCAAAATCCCATGTAGAGGCCACAATCTGGGCAAAATACCTTCAGTGTTCGTCTAGCACCAAAAAGTAGTGGGAAGATAATTTGGGACTAGATAATGACTATGTGTCACCCAAGACAGACCTAAGCCTACAAAACAAATTCAAGAATGTTCTGCACAGAGAGTACATAAAAGACTTAAGAAAAAAACACCAAAAAACTAAAGAAAGAAGTAGTAGAGAACTAAGAACTAGAAAACCAAAAGAGCGTGAGAACTAACAGACAAAACTTTTTATCCAGCTCTACATCAAAATGTTGTACAGACTCATTCAGTATCCAGAAACTTATTACAGAATCACAGAATATCCTGGGTTTGAAGGGATCCACAAGGATTATTGAGTCCAACTCCTGTCTATGCACAGGACAACCCCAAACTCACACCCTGTGTCCAAGGGCATTGTCCAGCTGCTTCTTGAATTCAGTGAAAGGTGGTGCCTTGACTGCATCCCTGGGGAGCGTGGTCCTAGTGCTCCACCACTCTCTGGGTGAAGAACATTTTCCTAATATCTAACCTGAACCTTCCCTGCCACAGCTTCATGCCATTCCCCTGGGTCCGGTCACTAGTCACCAGAGAGACTAGATCAGCATCTGCCCCTCCTTCATCCCTGGGGAGGAAGTTATAAACTGCAGTGAGATCTCCCCTCAGTCTCCTCTTCTCCAGACTGAACAGGCCAAGTGACTTCATCCATTCCTCATATGGCTTCCCCTCCAGACCCTTCATGTGGAGTGAAAGGACAAGGGGCAATGGTTTTAAATTGGAGAGGAGTAGATTTAAACTGGACATTAGGAAGAAGTTCCTCACCACAAGGGTGGTGGAACACTGGAACAGGTTGCCCAGGGAGGTGGTTGAGGCCCCATCCATGGAGGCATTCAAGGTGAGGCTTGACACGGCTCTGGGCAACCTGATCTAGTTGGGGATGTCCCTGCCCACTGCAGGGGGGTTGGACTAGATGACCTCCAGAGGTCCCTTCCAACCCAAACCATTCTATGATTCTATGATGATCTTTGTGGCCCTGCCCTGGATGCTCTCTAACAACTTGGTATCCTTCTTGTACTGTGGTGCCGAAACTGCATGCAATACTCCAGGTGAGGCTGCACCAGTGCTAAGTGAAGTGGGACTATCACCTCTCTCGATTGGCTAGCAATGCAGTGCTTGATGCAGCCCAGGACCCTGTTGGCCCTTTAGCTGCCAGGGCACATTGCTGACTCATATTTAACTTGCCATTTACCAAGACTCCTAACTCCATTTCTGCAGGGATATTATTGCATTATTAAGTATGCTTATTTTTAGAAGGGATTTTTTTTGAGTGTTGGGATGCCAAATTAGTTCAAAAAGTTCAGAGTAAAATAATCAGAATAAGAATTTTCATGACTTGTCTCAACCCATTATTAGGACAGTAACAAAAATAGGGCCAGGAAGGAAGTGGCTACTCTTTCTCCATACATTTCACTTTTCATTTCAGAGTTCCCAATGCAGTGTATTGCTTAGTTGATGTTTAAAGGACATTTGATACTCTTTCACCTGAATAAAAGCAGATTTCTTTGTGTGCATTTGTGTGTTCATAAATGAGCTGCTTGGTGAATCATTCCTGTCATTAGAAGGCAGATAAACTGCGGGGAGGGAACAAAGTCATCATTTCTACCTCTGTGAAAATGATGGGGGTTTTTTAATTATTAAAATGCAATTATTTCCATTATTGATGAGTGTGATACTCAGGACAGCATCAATACAAACTGTCCAGGACACACACTCACTTGGATCTCAGGCTGGTCTGGCTGCAATAGAGTATTGATGCCAGTGTTTGTTTCACTTCTAATTCACATAATGGATGAGGACTTAAATACAATCCATGGCAAATTAGTATCTAGGAGATTGAGTTTATTTATTTATTTATTTAATGTGTTTATTTTTGTTAAATGTGTGCTCTTCCATGATATCAAAGTAGGAGAGTTTCTGTATTAAGACAATTAAAGAGGACTAGAATTTGAAATACAAAAGCTGATTAATATTCCTGGTATGTAGTCTAGGCTCTAAGAATCTAGCTACCTGTGTCAAGTGGTTTTCTAGACCCTGAATTTTGCATGTTGCTTTAGTTTTTCCTTATAATATATACATAGATACATATTTACATGGATGCATTCATTCTTATGCCCATGCACTTCTGAATATAAAAAATACATGCAATTTTTTTTCATTTTCCAGAAACTGTCTTGGTGCTTGTTTCACATAGTGCTTGAAAATCACACTGAGAGACTGACAGATGCTCTTCATGTTTTGGCTTCAGAAATGAAGATGCTGTTTCATTCTTTTGGACCTGACCCATGAAGACTTGTGGCTTTTAAAAGTATGGAAGCTGAGGGAGTTGGAGCCTTTCTGTATGGTCTTAGGTGGGGTCAGAAGGGAAGCTAGTGTCCTCTGTGCCACACTCCATTCAGTCAGTACCTTCCCAGATCCTGTCCACCCCTGCTGCTCTCTGCTTAAATATTAACAGTTTGAAATTAAATGCCCACAAATGTGATTTATCCCATGGGTCTGCATTCATTATATGGGCATTGTGGTCTTTTGCAGATATGAAAATGTCTCATATGTTTGGTTGTCCTTCTGGAATTGTCCATGCCCCATCCTAGAGAGAGCCAGGTCAAAGGCACGCAGGAAGCCTGCACATGACTGGAGAGCTCCTGGGTTTGCCCTGTGATGGCTGCTGTGGTAGGTGAGACCCAAGAGTGCCATGATTTCCAGCCACCATTGCTTTATTTCCTGGGGATCAAAACCCGAGCTTTTAGCAGAGGAAAGGTTTGATCCAAAGCCAGCCTTGCAAAGACACTGCAAGCCACAGGCCCTCTCATTTTGTTTTTGTCACAAAGCGTGGCCCCTTTGCTTTGTTGTTGGTTTTTTTTTTGAACTGCAACAACCTCCCCAAGAAATTAGATAGTGACTTACATAGGACCTCAGTATAACCACATTTACTCTTATCAAATGGAAACTAAAGATTCATAGAATAGAATCATAGAACAACCCGAGTTGGAAGGGACCCACAAGGATCATCAAGTCCAACTCCCATTAGGCACAGGACATAAAGCAAAGTCCATTTTTCTTCTATTTTCTACTGCAAGTCTACTACAGGTGTTTCATGCTCTATACTAAAAGTTGAACGTATCATCTGTACAAAAGCAACAGGAAAGGGTGTATTTGATCAAAATCCTGATGTAGGCAGGTTTTCTTATAGACAGGGGATTTGGTTAAATGCACAAAAGCAACTGTGCAAAACAACCAGTACAATACTGTATATCAAGAGTAATTAAAAGCCTTCATTAAAAATGTGACAACCAAATCATTTTATATTAGACAGAGAAACCCCTATCGACATTTGAAAATAATGAATAAACAGAATGTCAATTCACTGACATTTGCTATTTAGACTTCGATGCATACTCTTAGCTCTAAAATCTGCTCCTGGATACACACAGGAAACTCCTATTGAAGTCAGCTGGAGTTGTTTATGTGTAGTTGGCAACGAATTTTGGCCCTTAGACATTTTTAACTGTTCATTTAAGAGAATACAGGCTGGCATAACTCTTTGTTTAACCCTTTGAAGGCATTGCTGTCATTGGATGCAAACATCATGGCTGTGGACCATTCTCTAAAAACAGACCATACAAGTTCCTACACAGCTTAGGCAAAAGTGGCAATGTAGTTGCTGAATTCACTTGTACAGGAATATGTTACTGGTATAGACAGATAAGTTAGAGTGAGTTGTTTCTTTCTGATTCTGCAAAGTATGATCTCTAGTATTGAGCAAAACACTGCGCAATTTTTATGGCAGCCTTTCAGGTCCTCTGTCCGTGATGGACAACATTGTCATAGACAGAGCAGAGAGATACCATCTCACTTATGACAAAGAAGCACAAATGAGGATGAGATTGGTACTCAGAAGACTGGAGTAAGAGAAGCAGTCTTGAGAACTGGTGCAGATATGCAGTGTATCTCTATGTTCCCTAAATCTCCTTGTCCTTTACCTAGAGATTATCCTTAAACCCTATCTCTTCCCTTTGTTTGCCACCTTCCTAGCCCCCAGCCCAGCCCCTTTCCCTTCCTCTTGCAAGCAGATGGGTCATCGTCATCATGGCTAGGCTTCGCAAACGAAGATCCAGGGAGGGCTCCACCCACGCTCCTCATCAGCGCCTTTTCCAAGGCCAGGGAAGGGCACAGCTGCCTGTGAGCAACAAGTGCCATTTCAGAGGAGGCTCTCCTGACCTCCAGGAAACACTGAGGGAAGAAGTGAGGACTTTTAGGAGCTCCAGGACTTGATGCACAGATCTACTCCTTGGAAAGCTGTTCCTCTTTGTGAAAGTGGATGTTGCATTGATCCTGGCAGAGAGCCAAGATCTGCAGTTTAGAAAGATTCTTCGTTATTATTATAGAATGGTTAGGGTTGGAAGGGACCTCTGGAGGTCATCTAGTCCAACCCCCCTGCAGTGGGCAGGGACATCCCCAACTAGATCAGGTTGCCCAGAGCCCTGTCAA
>VWZO01008128.1:12500-191506 GCA_013396975.1 Bucco capensis | reverse complement strand
CAGGCCCCAGTACAGAGCCCTGAGGGACACCACTTGTCACTGTTCTCTAGCTGGACTTCGAGCCATTGACCACTACCCTCTGGATGTGGTCAGCCAGCCAGTTCCTTATCCTTATCCTTATTGTAAATGATCAACATAATGCATTTTGTAGAAACAGAGTTGCAGTACTGCATTTATATGGGAGCAAGGAGGTCAGTCAACAGTGCATGGTGTTTAGTTCTGCCTCTCCTTTATGCTCATCTCATTTGAAATGGTACTTTGTTTTTTCCACCTTCAGTCAGCAAGGACTTGAATACATTTCATATTGCATGTTTTCCTTTTCCCTGCCACACTTACAACAAATACAAGCACACTGTGCTTGGTAGAGTGAGAAGCTAGGGAACCAGCTGGACTCTTCTGTGCACAATCAGCAATCATCACTTTTCCTTACAAAGCAATAGGATTTTCCCAGCCGGGAAACACACAAGCATTTTTTTTCTGTGCTTGGAAGCCTTCATCTACCTAAGCCTCCCAAGTCTGATATTTGATGTTGATGAGCCATAACTGTTGCAAGCATATATCCATGGCTCATGGTTTTCCTGAACATCAGTGCAGTGCAAAGTGATAGAGCACCTGAAGCACTGTTGGATGCAAGAGTTCCAAAGAGAAAGTGAGAGCTACTTCATGTTAATAGCAGCCCCCATGAGTGCTTTTCCTACTTCAGTTACAGCCCAAGGTTTTACACATGCAAGGGAATAATGATTTGCTCACCAAAAATCAGTGTTGAGATTGTAGTGGTAAGGGTTAATACCTTTTTTTATAAATGCTTTTCACTTTAACCTCATTTTAGGCATGAGAAGGAGCTCTGCTTCTCTCTATATGTGGTCCCAAAGATTAAGAGTTTATTTTAAATAAAGCTCTGATGTAAAATCATGTAATTTTCATGACAGTACTTCCATTGGTGTTAGTTACTGCACACTTAATTCAACCCCCCAAATACAATTTTAATGCTCATTTTTAATGTCTTCATCTAATATTTAATTCCTGCATTTAAACAAGAACTAGCCAATGATAGTTTTGCCATTAGATTTAAGTTAAGTTTACAGTGTTAAACTGATTTTATGACATCCAGCTACATCAAGTGACAAATGTACTGGTAAAACAACAATTTAAGTGGTGCATTTTGTAGTCGAAACCATTTTTTTATCACTCCTAAATTGACAAATTTCAATTACTCCTTATTGTTAAAAACAATTTTTAAAAAATTACATAGTGAGAACATAACAGTCTCTGTCACTGTAATTAAGTCCCTTGAACTGTTTGCAATATATAGAAATATTGTATTATAAAGAGTTAGTAACTGTTAAAAAAATTACCAATTACATTTATAGTGAAAACCATCAAAATGATTTACAGCAAAATAGTTAATTCACTGAGTTTGTGCTTAAAACTGCAAGTAATGTGACACAAAATGTAGTTTTTGTTTTGTACTCTGCAAACTTAAGAAAATTGTAAACGTGAAGATACTATAAAGCTAATGAACATCTGAAATGCTTGTATTCAATAAATGGCTTTACACTTAGAAAATACTTCTGGTGGAGAGGCAGTTCACTGCTTTCCAGCACAGTGTAATTCTTTGGTATAATGAGAAATTTTGAAAAGTATTAAGAAGAGTCTGACTCTTCCTTCAAGTGTCCAGCTAAATTATGGGCTGAAGTACATCTTTATTTCCAACTTAATTTCAAGCATATTCCAGTGCTTTCCTGGTTTTAGTCTCATAAGTGTGGAAAATAGTGAAAAAATCAGTATTAAATACATGTGCTATCAGCATATTTTTAAATGTGTTTCATTTTGTAGCTAATAATGACTATACATGTTTCTCAATTAATATTAATTCTAATATGTATTTTTAGGTGCCGCTATTAAGTATATAGATGTTATTTTGAAGTTCAGGTGAAATGTAATAAAAATTGCTTCCCATTTTATCTGTCTTCAATATACTTTAATAACCCAGTAGTTATTTACTACTTTGTGTATGCTGCATGCACAGAAACAAAACAAAGCAATCTGCTGTATAAATTTTACTCATGGTAAAATGAAAACGAGTATCACTGAATCAAAATAATACCGTAGCAAAGTAAATTCATACCTTCCTTCATCATAAGTATTTTTTCTTCTTTTAGACATTTTCACCCTCAAGTAATCAATTAGACAATAAACCATCATCAAATTCTGGGAAGTTTTTACCTAAAGGGAGAAACTCCTAAACCTTGTTGGTGAAATCAAGCCCTCACAATAGTCAAGGGGGAAGACGTCTTTATTTCAGCCTGACCTAGAGTGATTTGAAAGGTTTATGTTCCTGATATTCACTATTTTATAGCTGCTGTTCTGTTAAATAGAAATATTGATGGGTGTATTGGCAGAAGAAATGTGAAATAATCGATGATTTTACATTTTTTATTAATAGACATTCTGCTCCTTGTTTACAGTGATAACTTCTTACCTCCTTACGAGTAGGAAAAAGAATCCCCGTTCTGTAATCACAATATAACAGGACTCAGTTTTCACAGCCACAGTAGCTGAAAGCCTGATACTGAGCTAATAGAGTAATGTACAAGAAGTAAATATTTGGCTGTCTTTATAGAAACACAGAGAAGCAATGAAGTAGTGTGCCTAATTTCTAACTTACAAAAGAAACTTTAATGTTTAAGTATTTACTCACTATAAACTTGAACTTGCAGGAGACAATCAAGAAATTTGTTAAATAAAATTTTTCCTACCAGTCCAAATCATTCATGAGAATGAGAGAAAAACCTCAGTGATTCACTTGTTTCCCTTATCATTTTAGATCTGTCATTTTTTTTCCTGCATAACTATAGATGCCAATTAATAACAGAGGATTAAAGACCAGCCTGTAAATTCAATATCTGCTTAAGAATCATTGATATAAAGAGCATGAATGAGGAGAGAAAAAATATGATGATTCTGCCCAATGCTGGTAAAGTACCTAATGAACTGCTGAGCTCAAGGCACAGCTCAGTGTTATCAGAGGTTTCTCAAACAGCAAGGGCATAGACTGCTCACTGCTCTGGGATGCTGATGTCCTAAGGCAATTTGAAACAAGGGTGAAAGTTTCATCGGGAATCCAGATGCTTTTNTGTTGGGTGTATAGGGTCATAGGCTGGACTTGATGATCCTGGGGGTCTTTTCCAGTCTTTGTGATTCTGTGATTCTGTAACAAACCTCTCCATGTTCTGGCACAGAAAGGGTATCTATGAGGACACTGATAAGGACAGCTCATCTACTTTGGCAATCTCCAGTTTTAAAAACCCAAATGTTATGCTCAATTGATCTAACTCAAAGAAACAGGTTGTAGCAAATGACAACTTTTTGTTGTCAGCCATTTTCCCTTAAATATGAGTTATATTATATATATTGTATTTAGTCTATCATAATAATTAAAAAATGAAGCTGGTTGGAAGTGTCTGTACTAAGATGGAAAGAAAAATACTGTATTTAGAAGAAAATATTAAACCCCACAGAAAATTCAAATCATTACTTTAAGTCAAAATTTAAAAGTCATTTTACTAGCTCTACAATGATTCTGCATTCATATTTTTAATGAAAATGAAATTAAATAGTTTCATCTACTTTAAAAACACTGAGACTGGCACTAACATAACAACAATATCAAGAGAGTATGTTGGCCTTGGCTTAAATCATGCCTATTTTAAAGTGTGAAAATCAGTAATGATGCATGAGACATGGTCAATTTTCTTGTGTAAATCATCTGCTACAGACATCAGATTGCAACTCAATGAGAAACATATAATTGTCTGCTTCTCCTGTATTCTCCAATAGTACAAACTACAGTTTCATAAATTATTGTTATTTATAGCAAAAGAAAAGGACCAAACCATGTTTTATTTTCCTAGAAATACATTTTTTTACATAGTTTCATCTTTAAGGTCTGATGTGAATCTGTCACTGGTTTAAAAGACACATGGAGTTTCAACAATGTAACCTTAAACCACTGTAGCTATATGAAGTATGGAAAGGGTTATATTTCAGCAAGCTTTATCAATTAATGAACCTTTTAATGCCATCTTAACTCTTATTTTACTAGAAAGTTTTAAACTAGAAATCACTGTGACAAGTTAATGACCTTGAGTTTAATGTTTAAACTGGAACGTTACTTAGGTCACAGCATGACGGAAAACAAAAACCTTTTTATCAACTTCCTCCCTTTTGGTGCATGCAGCCTTTCCCATTCTGTGCCTCCGTGGGTGTCAGCTGGTCTTTGGCAGTAGAAGACACGTTCTTGCATTCTCGGACTCCATGGTTGTCACCTATAGTGAGGAGAAGAGTTAACAGTACAGCTGTACTGAGTTCTTCACTAGTTACCCAGATTTGATGATACGCTGCCCTGATGGGCTTGTCATTTCACTTAGTTATCCAGTAAAAAAATCTGAATCCTTTCAAGCACTACAAATGCCAGCTTTAACAGAAGCACAAGAGCTTTGATGTGGATCAAAGCTAACATTTGTGGCTCCTGGTGTCCCTCACAAAATTCCTAATTTGTGTAGGTATGAATGAGCACGACACTGGAAGACACAAGACTGAACAAAAGAATTTAAACTTTTGGTTTCAGTGAGACAAATAAAATTAAAGGTGGCTGAAAACCTAAGATCTATCCCTTGCACACCAAGAATCCAGAGTCCTAGAGACTCTTGAATTCAGAGATTTTTTACCTGCATACATAGTTTTCTTTTGAACAAGTTTTAATAATGGTAATTTTGATGAAATGAGGACTTTTTTTCTTTCCCTATGATCCGAATTCTGCAAGAATGTTATGGGTTTAAAATGAGATTGTTCACCAGTCTTTTTATTTTTTTCTAATTACAATTCAAGTTGGAGCATTGGTTGATACAGTATCCTCTCCAGATACTGGTGTGTTTATTAGCTTTGGCTCATGCTGTTGTGCCTTGGATGATATCTCCCCACACTCTCCGAGCTGTAGCTGTTAGCTGCTGATCCTTGGCAGGGAATGCCTGGCAGTCCAAAAGGCAGCCCTGAAATCCTGCATATGTCCTCTCACTGAATCTGTGTGAATGGAGGATGTAGAGAAAGGGATCTGCACAGCATCACTTCTGAGAAATCACCTCCTCCCACGCTTTCCGAGCCTGAGCACAAATGAGGGGGATGCTCCAGTCATACCGATTTCTACACGTCAATGCCTTTTCCTTTACCCATGCTGACTAGCTCTTTTTGATCTCTGTTCATTTTACTTGCAATCTAATATGTCACATAATATTAACAGACTTAATTAACTGAGGAGTTGTTTCTACTCTCATTCAAGTTAAGAGGAATTTAGCTTTGAGTGAAATGGGGAGGGATAAGATGAGGTAGGGTCAGAGGTCACTCAGTTTAGAGAAATTTATCTAGATTCACTTTAAAAACCACATAGATCTTTCTCTTCTTGTGTTGGTGGTAGACAGCTAGAGGAAGTAAAAAGTGTGGCAAAAAATTTGCAGACAGCTTGTCAGTTGTAGGCAAATGTAAACAGAGAGGAAGCCAGGAGGTTTTTCCTCCCTTAAAGGGAGGAGAAAAAACAGCTTGTGTTCGTGCTATTACTACAGACTTAGAGAGTTCAGAGATGCCCAGCAGACCTGAGTGAGGACACTCTTGGCATGCATACCACAATCATGTTACGGGGTGCTCATTCATCACATGGCCAAAACCCAAGTGGCTGCAGTTCACATGCTAGGTGCCCATCACAATGGTGTACCTGCATTTCAGAGAGGTCATCAAAGCAGATAAGTCCCCACTGCAGGCTGCATCTACACTCCACTTCCATCATGTGGATGAAAGCTCAATTGCCTCACAATAAAGGAACTTACCTTTTTATGGTACAACAGATGCACATTTGGCCACCTGAAGGTGGGGGGAGACCACACATCCATTAAAGGTCACAGTATGAAAAGTGCTTCTGAAAATATTGTATGGCACAGAATCCAATCCATCATAGTGCCTGTGAGGCTCTTGGAGAAAGATAGGAGGAGCATGTGAATCATTGCCTCCAGTAACCTGCATCCAGCCTGCACACTGCGAAGTAGCCACTCTTGGAGTAGCTTGATCAGCTATAATGTTAGGAGTGAAAAAAAAGAATTGATACCTGTAACAAAGGGTGAAGGACTTCCCTGTTTATGCACCCAATCTACTACCACAGTACAGGGTTGTCTAGTTTATATTCAAAGGCAGAAATGTCATATGAAAGGGTGATGCTTCTATTCTTTCTCCTATACTCTCTTTAAAAATGTGCCCAGTTTATGGAGGACAAAGTTTATTATTTACACAGCACTATAATATTCATTATTTATATAACAATACAATTATTTGTATAATAATATTATCTCATTCTTCAAAACATCCATTATGCTCTCCCATTTACCAGCCTTCCAATGACAGAGAGCCAAAACACAGCAGCAGAAATGATAAAGCCCATGATGTGAGTGCAGTAGCACTTTGCCTATTGAACATTTATAAGTATCTGGTATTTGGCATTTGAAGAATCCTTTGGCACACTATTCATAGAAAAAAAACAGACACTTGAGAGATGAAAGTTAAAAAATAAATTAAAAGACCTGATTTTTTGCTCCAGGCTGGTTTCTGAATGCTGTTCAATTTACATCTGTTTAGTGATTTATTTAATACCTGTGACTAAAATAATAATATGGAATAACTACAGAAGATTATACTATATTTTGCCTTTTAGGTATCCATGGATATCAAGACATGCACAGCAAGAGCACCCCATTTGACATTAATACTATGATGATTACAATAACACTACTATAACTTTATTGCTTTGATTTTGGCTTTAACACTTGACTAAAGGTGTAACTCCTTTTCTGAAACACTCTCCTATTTGCACAAGGTGTATTTATGTCCATAGGCATTTGGCAGTGCTAGTGGTCAAGGAACTGTGGAAAGTGCTGCTGTCTGTGAAATTCTTCTTCAGAATTTCTTGTCAGTCAGAAAACTTTCAGTCTTGTCACACGTTTTCAAGGCCACTGTAGGACAGCATCAGTACATACTTCTTAAGTCTGCCAGGGGAAGATGCTGATTACTGTAAAAGGGAAATGTTTCCTTGATGTGGGAGTGATGTGGAGGGGAGAGGGAGCTAAGGGTCATGGTTTAGCACTGCAATGGCTGCCAGGCTTACAACAGCAAGTAATGAGGAACTCCTGAGTGTGACATAGCTACTTCTTTTCCTGAAAGGACATCTATGATATAATTACACTATCTAGACATTAGCTCTTTTATTGGAGCTGGAGGTATTCCTCCTTCTGATTTAACTAAGAATTTTTTTCCTGACAATCATTTACAATTTTTTAAAAGAAAAACTAAGTCATCTCAAAATTAAAAGTCTTTTACCAGTGAGCAAGAGTTCCTTTGTGCTGTTTCTCCATTTTCTGCTGCTACATGTTTTCTGTTTTGTTCACTAAAAGAACAGGGTGGTAGAACCAAGAAAAGACAAAACCCCATCCTGGCATCTGTTCCCCCCTCCCCGGCTCTGAAATACATATTGAAACATAAAACCCTTTTGCATCTTAGAAATAATATTGTATATTTTGTCAATAAGCAGTAATGAAGGAAAATAATTGATTAACTTTATCCTTATTCTGGTAGATTCAGCTCTGAGCCAGTAGCAACACATTCCAAAATAATAACTGCTGCCACTATATACATTTATGAAGCACTCAAAATGCTAAAAAAAAAAACAACTCAGCCTTTTTAATTTTTTAATAGAAATTTGGGCCTTCTGTGTACAAAAATCAACCTGATTGCAGACCTGACATGAGGAAAGAATTGCCAGTGCAAAGGGAGCACCACAGCACCAACAGGCAATGCCCAAGGTCTGCAACTTTAGTTTTTACTTCTTTGAAAGATTTGGATTATACGTTTTGTAGGACAAGTCAAATTTCATCAGCTTAAGTACATATATTGTTTCTCTAATTTCTTACTAATTTCTTTCTGCTTTCTACTAATTTATTTACTTTCTCTGCATCAAGTTGTTCAGTAAGTTATTATTGGATTTGAATTCTTTGTTGAATTCTTTGTTTTTTAAAGCAACGTGTATGTCAGCAACTCAGCAGGTTTGCAACATAAATTGATGAAATACATTACTCTTCCAAAACAGAAACAGTTTGCTTCATTTCCTTAAAAAATAAACAGGAGACTAAAATCAAGGGCAGTAGCTCAGAACATGCTTCTAATGTCAAATGCATTTCAACTTTCCTATTTGCCTTATACGATCTATACTCCCAAACTGGCAGGAGGGTTCTTCTGAGATAACTGTGAGTTTTCGGTTAAAGTGGTCCTGTTTCTTCTCAGCTGAGACCTAATTCCTAACCCGTACATGTGTGAGAAGAACATATGGCAGAAATTTTGCAGGTGAAGTGGTCCAGAACCATAAACGTAGAGCAGAAAAAGGAAGGACTGTCTCTCTCACCTTTCATGAACAACAGCACTTTTGTCATTTTCCCAGTGCCCTAAATAGACTGGATTCAGTAGCTTTGAATTCATGACATTCTTTCTCACATTGCTCTCCAGCTCATAATAAGGTAGTAGTAGCTTAGTTTAGCAGTCTTATTTTTTTCTTTCTCTTCTTTTTTTTTTTTTGTTTTAAACTGGCTAGGAAGGCAGGCAACCAAAACAATCAATTTCAAGCTGCCGAACCCAATCAGGCTGGTTTGAGAGTGACCCTTTAAATTGAGTGTGAAATTGGGAGATGGAGCTCCCTTTTCCTACTCCAGAGCTGGTGGAGAAACCACCACTTCCTTTTGTAAGTGAGTGCATTAATAGTTGTGCTGTTCTTGCAGACATTATGTGCTAACAAAACTATGTGTGCCTGGTTCTGTAGCAGGTTACAGGGGAAAAACAAAGTGAAGGCCATCTGGCTCCACAAGTTTGTATGTATAATGTCCAGATACTAATGCTTAATGCACTTGTAAATGTAAGTTGTCTCTCTCTCTCAGGGTCTGATTTTAATTTGGGTAATATTCCCGTTAATAATAACATCTAATTACAACATCCATTAAAAGTTAGTAACATTAATTTAACAGGGAGAAAATCTAATAGAGTTCTTAGAGCAGTATTGGCATTTTTCCATTAAATTAATGTTACAAACTTTTAAAAGGATGTCTTAAATAGGCATCGTTAGTGGTGGGAATATTAAACAAATTAAACTCAGGCCTTTAATATGAGGTGGGAGCCTATTTATGAATCCAAGCAAAGGTGTCTGCTATGCCTTTCAACCCATTTAAAATGTTCAACAGGAAGCATAAGGTTGTTGAAAATTCACAGTACCTAAGTTTCCTTCTAGTAAAGGCTCAGTTGAATGACACTTTTCTTTTACAGTATCTCTTTTGCTGACCGTGTGGTCCACATTTTCCTTGCTTGGCAGCTGCTAGTTTTCTTCTTTACAACAATGACATTCTGGCCTATTAATTTTACTCCTTCTGGTTATTTTGGTTTCTTTTGTTTAAAGAGGGTGATCATGAAACCAAAGGATTAACAGTTCCTCCTCCTAGTAGGGAGAGGCCTTGGTAGTTTTGAAACAGACTCATGAGTTTGGCTGAAGAGGGACAAATTTCATCAGGGATGTATAGGATTTGAAACACAAGTCCTTGTCTAAATCCAGACCTCATCTGCAAGAAGGCAGCACATACATGAGCCTCCTTGGATGACCAAACCAAACTCTTAAGAGATTCATTTTTAAAAGATGATTCTTGGTTTACAGGCTGAAAATAGACAGAAACTTTTAATAACATAAACATTTATATTATATTCCCGTTGAGGTGAGGACAAGAGAATGAGGTAAATAAAAGAGAAATTAGTCAGATGCTTAATGTAATACTGGAAGAGGATCAATAAGGGACTGTTAATTTTGTGTCCAATGCAAGCTTCTAGGAGAATCTATTGTTAAGTACAAATAGAGCAAAGTTTAATTTAACAGCAGTGATAGTGAAATGAGCAGAGTAGTGTGCTGTGGTCAGACTTAGCAAGCTTTAATAATGCATATTCTTAAATTTTCAGCCAGCGCTTTGCTCTTCTGATGTTTTCTGCTTTTTAAAGCAGATACACCACATTCAGAGACACTGGAATACATACCAGGATAGGACCTAGACATGAGCAGCTTGCATTTTATATCTCTGGGCTTGTGCAGCCCTTCTGACCATATACTGTTAGAAACTTATTAAATCACTATTTAGAGAGATCTGGTCTAGTGGATATGCTGAAACAGGGATGCATTCAACTTACAAATCTACCCAACTCATTGTATCATTCTCTAGGCAAAAGGCTGAAATTTAGTGAATTGGTTTTAATGCTTACACTGATGTATGGGCATCTTTCTCTTATTTGCATGTTTGCCTGCAACACCTGCAACATCAGATTTCTGCCCAGCTGTTGGGCAAACCACATTGACTTGTTTCTGTCTCCTATTTGGTCACCAGAAACATTTTTCCACAGTGCAATGTGCAACTAAGGAAGTAGTAAAAGAACTGTAGATTAACAAAGAGGTTATAATCTTGCTGAAGTATGCATGCTGGGTGGTCCCATGAGGAACACCTAGCTTACTAGCTATTAGCACTCTCTAACCTGGTGTGAGCAGGATAGTATGATCCTTTTTCAGCAAGAAATAGGATGTGAACCCCTTGTACCATTCTCATCAGTCTTCAGAGCTCATTGGCACTACTTAAGAGTATATCTTCATTTTAGCCTTTTCAAGGCAGCCCTAGTGTGATCTCCTGCCTACACACATGGCTGGCACACACAGCATTCTTAGGGGCTCACAAGTACCTCCTGCCTGGACACTCAGCTCTTACGGAGCAGAGACAGCTTTGGAACCCCATCCTGAAATAATTTTTCTCGTGAAGCTCAGGCAACAAACACGAAATCTCAAGAAAACAACAGCCATATAACCTTGTTGAGTTCAGTGTTTATTACAAAAAAATATTTGGAAGTGAGAGAGTTATCTGTTCATCTATCTAAGGGAACTGAGGGAGCTGGTAGATGTGCTCACCAAGCCACTTTTCATCATTTATCAGCAATCCTGGCTAACCAGGGAGGTCCTAATTAACTGAAGGTTAGCAAGTGTGATTGGTGCCCATCTACAAGAAGGGCTGGAAAAAGGATCTGGGAACTACAGGGCTGTTCAGTGCTGGGGAAGTTCATGGAACAGATCATACTGAATGCCATCATGTGGCATGTACAGGACAACTGGGTGATCAGGCCCAGTCAGCATGGATGTATGAAAGGCAGGTCCTGCTTTACTAACTAGATCTCCTTCTATGACAGTGACTTGCTTACTGGATGAGGAAAAGGTGAGTGTTGTCCGCCTAGATTTTAGTAAAGCTTTTGACACTGTTTCCCACAGCATTCTCCTGGAGAAACTGGCTTCACATGGCTTGGACTTGCATAGGTTTCACTGGGTAAAAAGCTGGCTGGATGGCCAGGCCCAAAGAGTGGTGGTGAATGGAGTTAAATCTAGTTGGCAGCTAGTCACAAGTGGTGTTTCCCAGGGCTCAGTCTTGGGGCCTGTTCTCTTTAATATCTTTATTAATGATCTAGATGAGGGGATGAAGTGCACCCTCAGTAAGTTTGCAGATGACACTAAGCTGAGTTGGAGTGTTGATCTATTGGAAGGTAGGCAGGCTCTTCAGAGGGATCTGGACAGGCTGGATCAATGGGCTGTGGCCAATAGGATGAGGTTCAACAAGGTCAAGTGCTGAGTCCTGCACTTCGGCTACAACAATCCCATGCAATCCTACAAGCTTGGGGCAGAGTGACTTGAAGGCTGCCTGGCAGAAAAGGACCTGGAGGTATTGGCCAACAGCCAGCTGAACATGAGCCAGCAGTGTGCCCAGGTGGCCAAGAAGGCCAACAGCATCCTGGCTTGTATTAAAGATAGTGTGGCCAGCAGCACTAGGGAAGTGATCATGCCCCTGTACTTGGCACTGGTGAGGATGCACTTTGAATACTGTGTTCAGTTTTGGACCCCTCACTACAAGAAAGACACTGAGATGCTGTTGTATCTCCAAAGAAGGGCAACAAAGTTGGTGAAGTATCTAAAGCACAAGGCTTATGAGGAGCAGCTGAGGGAACTGGGATTGTTTGGCCCACAGAAAAAGAGTCTCAGGGGAGAACTTATTGCTCTCTACAACTGAAAGGAGGTTGAAGCATCATGAGGGGTCAGTCTCTTCTCCCAAGTGACAAGAGAAAATAGTCTCAAGTTACATCAAGGGTGATTTAAATTGGATATTAGGAAAAAATGCTTCACTGAAAGGGTTGTGAGGCACTGGAATAGGCTGCCCAGGGAAGTGGTTGAGTCACCATCCCTGGAGGTATTTAAAAGACATGTAGATGTGGTGCTTAGTGACATGGTTTTGTGGTGACTTGGTAGTGCTAGGTTAATGGTTGGACTAGATCTGAAAGGTCTCTTTCAACCAAAACGATTCTATGACTCTGTTATTCTAATTTAAATTGTTATTCATGTGATTCAAGTTGTTCATGTCTCAGACATCAACAGCATTTGACTAGTCCTAATTAGAAAATAATAATAATAAAGAATAAAAAACAATTAAGAATAAAGGATTTCGAAGAAAATCACTGTGTTATTTAAGGAGGAGTAAAATATTACTTTAATGCTGAAATATATATAAAACAGCTAGGAAAAAATAGAAAAACAGAAATTCAGGAAAAATCATGTTTAGATTCTGGTTGGTAAACTGAATGACAAATTTTAAGAAATGGGACTGCTTTTTAAAAATCCTTTGATATCTATTTAGTTACACTTTTGAGCTTTGATGAGAAAAGAGGTTTTACATTACCCAAATACTGAAATACTCCAGTGTCCAAGTAGTTTAGTGATACTGTTTGAAAGAGGAAAAAAGCCTAGTATGCCATTAAGCAGATTGGTTTTCCTCTTTTGTTCCACAATAAGCTGCTCTTAGTTGGGAAAATATACAACCATTTGTACCATCTTACAGCCAGAATTATAAGCAGCAATAATATAGTGTAAATTTATAACTAATAGAGGGTTACAAGCAGACTGTAGATATCTATGTTACCCAAAGCAATTAGATTATTATTGTAGTGATATTAGAACAAAATCATTTACAGTGTTAAGTTTTTTTTAAACAAGGACATTTTGCTTCTAAGCAATATATTTTACTTAGAATACATTAAACTCATCATCAGGTGATTTTTATGCCAGTGATTTTAAATATTCAAGACTAAAAAAGAAAAACATGTAGACCCATTGTGAGGCTCTTATTTGCTTTTATACTTCCCCCTGTTATATCCAGACATTAACTAAAAATGATTCAGCAAAGGATACCTCTATGTGCATGATTGCATACCTTCACATATGGCTTCAACATGCCTGTGAGACATAAAGAATAATGGATAAAATGCCTAAGAGCAATCAGTAAACAACCAACTATGCTGTCCTCCCTAATGCAAGACTTTCACAACTAAGTAAAGGCATTCTTAGAGCACCTCCATAAAAGAGGTTGGTTCAATCAATAGGGATAAGCTACTGTTAATTAGTCTGATCTACTTTAATAACTTTATTCAGAAGGAAAGGGCGAGGGGGGGAAGCTAGGGGAAACTTCCCTGCTGTCAGTATTATACCCTGTAGAGGGGCCTTCCATCAGCAGTTCAGCGGGAGGAAGTCATGTGGAAGCATTTCTGTATTGTTCCCATGAGCATTCATCTCCTAATTTGCATTAAACTAGTAGGGAGTCGACAGTGGTTTGAGTCCATACCTGTAAGTCTTCAGTTGTAGGGTTTGGTGAGGGGATGTTTTTGGTATGTTTTTGGTTTTAATCTGGGAACTTGTCTCATGCAAAATTACCCATCGACCTTTACAGTGTATCTAAAGCTGTCAGTCTAACCAATTCCTTGCCAAAAGAAGCTCCCAAACTACCACACACACATGCACAACCCATGTCCTGCAGCAATGCATGTTAGAGGAAGGAAGGCAAATGTGGTTTCCCACAAACATTTCCACTGAAGGGACAAATTCTCCAATTGTTTAACTCAGTGCCCTACTGGTTTCCAGAGGATTACTCTCATTTACTTGATGTACAATGCTGGCCCAAAATGTTTCCCTGTTAGGAAAGATTTTCATTTTCATGGCCAGACTTGTATATTTCACAGAAACCAAGTCAGTCAGACCAAATCAAATCATCTTTTTCTCCCTATTTCTTGTGGTGTTACTTCCATGTGTAATTACACAACTAGAGCTTGGCTTGGAGGGCAATAGCAGTAAAGTATTGTTCAAAGGAGATTGCAAATTGCTTGGAGCAGGGAACTGTCTTCTTAATTAGTCTGGAAAACATCATACACACTTATGGCCTGATAGGAATAATAAATAATAATAAAAATAGTTCCTTAAAGTGCGTTCATATTGCCCAAAGGCAAAGGCTGGGCAGCTGTTGGGAAGATGATGTTTCCCAGCAGTAAGTATGAGTGGATAATGCATTGGCTCCAGGAAGGATCTTGTCAAGCTGCAGATTCCTTCCCAACCTTGATACCTGACAGTTCATCTACTTCAGGTATATTCACTGGAGATATTTTCTCTGATAGGGTATAAAGTTCAGTCTGCTTTTAAATGACAAGGTAAAAAGTGAGAAGAAACAAGGTAACTTCCCAGGCTGAGCTGAGCAGCCTGCTGCAGAAGTGTCCTTGATCTAACCTTTATAGGCATTTTTGGTTGTTGTCTTTTTCTTTCCTAAGGAGAAAGTGCAAAGGCAATCCAGCAAGACTGCTTTTAAGGCCAAGCAATATAGTGACAGCATTTGGAAACAGCTGTGCAAGGAGACTGACAGATTCATCAGGTATGGTGTTGCCCCACTGCAGGTCTGCTTCACTGAAATGGTTTAAGCTTTTTTACAGCTGCTTAACCTAGGGTAGAAAGGGAGGGGGCAGAGAGAGGCTGGGAATTTTGCTCTCAGAGGCTGCAACACTCTGCTCTCCCATGAGAATACTCCTGGAGTCCGATCTGTTTAGTAATGCAAGAGATAGCCTGCCTATTAAGGCCAAACAAAGGCTATAGAAAAAAAAAAATAACCTGCCTGAATACAGCTTATTTGGTGGAATTTACACATTTCTGTAAATGAATTAAATTGCTAGATGCTGAAGTGATGTATCTCAGCAAAACCCATTCATTGGAAACCAGCAACAAACATAAACTTATAGCCAAATTCTGCAGATCTTATTTAGTGAGCACTTTACGCAATGCTCCTAGCAACTTAAATGGAAGTTTTGCTCAAGTAAAAACTGTTAGACTAGATTCACCATAAGATGGCATAGCCTACATCCAAATATATCTTCAAAATTCTTTGGTTTATTATTTCTATCTGGAGGTATTCCATAAGCACTTTTGAAAAAAAAAAATGTTCTTTTTATTTTTCAATCGAGGTAAATTCATGTAGGATTCCTTAGTCCATTGAATCCATCCCTGGCAACTGTGTATTTTAGGTGAAGCACAGAGTCCATGGATTGAGATAGCAAATCTTCCTTCAGTGTTACAGAATCACAGAATGGTTTTGGGTTGGAAGGGACCTCTGGAGGTCATATATTCCAACCCCATGCAGTGGGCAACGACATCCCCAACTAAACCCTACGGCAACCGGGTATTCCCAAGTGGTCTCCCATCCAAGTACTAACCGGGCCCAACCCTGCTTGACTTCCAAGATCAGATGAGATCAGGCCTTCTCAGGGTGGTATGGCTGTTCTCAGGGTGATATGGCTGTTAGTAAGGGCCTGAATTTACCCCTGTATCTGAAGTAGATTAGAGGAATGGCTGGTTAGTGTTTGAAGTGAGCAGAGCAGGAAAGTTTGCTATGAACTTTGTTCTAGTCATCTGATGCTATAAAGCTCTGATGTTGGTGGCACAAAACAAAACAATTTTTGACAGGTCCAAAGTGTTTACCTCTGAGGTCTCATGGCAATTGCCTGCATTGCCTTTTGCCTATGGGCACAAAATCATGCTCCCTAGATGCAAACTCTTACCTGTGATTTAGAAACACCGCAGATCATCTAGTTGTTTGCATGAATTCAAGCATTAGTTCGACCTGAAGCAAGCATAAGCTGGACCTACTTGCACATCTGCCTGCCTGTCTGAGTCTACAGTTGCTGCTGCAATGCCCCTTGGCTGGGTGGAGCTAACAAGACCCACTATTCTTGCTTGTCCTTTGCAAGGTATCATGACTGTTACCAGTAACCAAAATACTAGCAGGCACACTGCTGCCGGGAGGAGATAAGCCTGGGACCACATTAAGCTTTAATCCTCTCAGGACATAACACATCACTTTTTTTTTTTAACCTTGGATTTACATACCTTTACTGTTGTTTTTGCCCCATGTACATCTTTACTACAATGCCTTTATGGCAGCTGAAAGTTAGCTTTTGGATCTATGTGCAAGTTCCTTTTGTCTAGCTCTACAGGAATTAAGATTTAACACATGGTATTTTTCCTACCATTATTGACCAGCCACAAGGACTTTTGTGCAAATTCATATTTCACGAGTTTACTCCCCTCCCCCCCCCCATATTTTAGTTGCTGCAACTGCTTGTATAAGTTCAAAGGAATGCAAATTTGATAGTGTGGGAGGAAAGCTGAGAACTAATATAAGGAATATATACCCTTCAGAAAATCCACAATTATTCTCCGGGAAGATGTCAGCTTAGATCCATTTCCAGTCAAAACAGGAAAATGATCCAAAGGATGCAAAGTACACTCAAAGAAATAAAAGGTTGTGCATGACACAGATAGTACAGTTATCCTTGCTGAAAAGAGTTTTAAACTGATGTACAAGAAGAAGTACAAGTGTCTGAAGATGGAAGCCTGGAACGCAGACAAGAGTTTCTGTAACTCTAGCTTCCTTGATGAGTTAATAAATACTTCATGTAAGATTACTCTTTGGGTAAAAGCACTTTTAAGTAAGTAATTTCATAGAATCATTGAATGTCCTGAGTTGGAAGGGACCCACCAGAATCATCAAGTCCAACTCCTGTCTATGCACAGGACAATCCTGACATTATACCATGTGCCCAAGCCTGTTGTCCAAATGCTTTCTGAATTCTGTCATGTTTGGCACTGTGACTACTTCCCTATGGAGCTTGTTTCAGTGCTCTGGGTGAAGGAGTTTTTCCTAATATCCACCCTACATCTACTCTGGCAGAGCTTCATGCTGCTCCCTCGGGTCCTGTTGCTGGTCACCAGAGAGAAGAGATCAGCTACTACCCCTCTACTTCCTCTCATGAGGAAGTTATAGACAGTGATGAGGTCTTCCCTCAGTCTCCTCTTCTCCAGGCTGAAAAAATCAAGTGACTTTAAGCTGTTCATCATATGGCTCCCTCTCTAGACCCTTCACCATCTTTATGGCTCTCCTCTGGATCCTGTCCAACAGCTTCATATCCCTCTTGTATTTTGGTGCTGAAAACTGCATGCAGCACTGGAGGTGAGGCCACAGCAGCACAGAGCAGAGCAGGACAAGCACTTCCCTTGATGAGCTAGCAATGCAGTGCTTGATGCATCCCCAGATATGGTTGTTCCTCTTGGCTGTCAGAGCATGCTCTTAACTCATATTCAGCCTGCTGCCAATCAGAACCTCCAGATCCCTTTCTGCAGGGAGTCAACAGCTCCTTTCAATTTTCTCTCATTTGCATCCAAGTTATTTATGAAGATATTGAAGAACATTGGCCCTAAAATGGATCCTTCTGGAAGCCCACTGGTGACTGGTTGATAGTCCAGTGTAACCTCATTTACTATAACCATTTGAGCCTGACCCATCAGGCAATTGTTCACCCATCTCATTATGCATTTTTCTAGCCATATACTGGACATATTGTCCAGAAGGATAATGTGAGAGACAATATTGAAAGCTTTACTGAAATCCAAAAATATTACAACAAATGGCTTCCCTGGTCAACTAGGTGGGTAAGCCTGTCATAAAAAGAAATTAAGTTTGTTAATCAGGACTTTCCCCTTGTGAACTCATGCTGGTTGTGACCAATGACTGCACTGTGTTTCAGATGTTTTTTAATAACTCCCAGGATTATCTTCTCCATAATTTTACCAAGTGTAGCAGTAAGACTAACATGCCTGTAGTAACCAGGGTCATCCATGCTGCCCTTCTTGAAAATAGGAACAACATTTGCCAGCTTCCAATTGTTTGGCATCTCTCCAGTTTTCCAAGAGCCAGCTCTTTAACTACCTTTGGATGATCCCATCAGGCCCCATGGACTCACAGGGATCTAGCTGGAGCAGCAAGTCCTGCATGAGTTCAGGGCTGGCTGGGAATTTAACATTCTCACAGTCATGGGTGTCTAGCTTGGGGCTCTGGGTGTGCCAGAGCTCATTATCAATGTTGAAAACTGAGGCAAAAAAAGCATTACAAGTCTCTGCTTTGTCTGCGTCCATGTTTGTGAGGTGACCATCCTCATAATGTAACAGGTCTATATTATTTCTGGTCTGCCTTTTGTTATTAACATACTTCAAAAAAATCCTTTTTATGCCCCCCAATTTTATGAAGATAAAACTAGAAAGCTGCAGAACTGCATCACTTCTATGCAAAATTCTAGAGAAATGCAAGAAATTAGATGTAAAAAATTCCAAAGCCTCTGTGAGGCATGTGTTTTGTTCAAGCTGCTATAGACTGCTAATGACTGAATGGTAATAAAAAATCTAAACTCTAGCTGTACTGAGATATAGCTAAAATAGTAATTAATACAGTTATCATGCTTATTATTTTGACTACAGCCTTTTTCTGTATGGAAAACACTAATTGTTTATCTATGCTTATATTAAGACAGCAAAAACGTCCTGTCAGACTCTGCCATTATTAAGGAATCATTTCTGACAGCAGTTTCTGTGGGGTATTTTGGGAGATAAATGCTACCTTGACAATAAATTGATTTTCTTGAGGAATAGGAATAATATAAGGAATCTATAGGGTATCCAGATTAAAGTCATCAAAGCAATAAGTATAACATACAACTGGTAAAGAGAAGAATCAGCAGCCTAACTGGAGACTAAGAATGAGGAAGATATTTTTACTTTTTTAATACTAATAAATGCATTTATAAAGCAGGCAGTCGATTTGAATGACAGAGGGACAGATCCAGAGCACCATCAAGCTAGACCTACCAAGTTCAGTGAGTTAAATCAAGACACACCAAGATGTTTGGTGGCTGCATTGTGAAATTCAGTGTATTCAGGTCACCTTTACTGAAGAATAACTCCTTCTTTGTTGGGAGAGTAAAAAAGAAATAAGAGTAGCAAAATAGAGATCTGAGTCAGTGCTATGGGTATGATAAAAAGCTAAAATGCTAGCTGCTTGTTACTAATATATTTTACTCAGTGGTATTTATATTTTATTTTCTGAACAGCCAAAGTATTGTCACTGATTTGTTGAAAAATAAAGGACATAAGTGCTTGGCCCTTTGTAGTCATATTGAAGAAAATGCCTCCTCCCTCTTGCCTCAAATATTAGAAATTTCCAATATGCTATCAACCAACCACTCCATATTTTAAAGTTTTGTCTTTCAAAAGAAAGGTAATATATATTACGTAAGCCATTTCTTGCCTTTTATACTATAAATTATGTATTTTTCTATTATTTGGCCTTCTAACCAAAATTCCTTGAGGTTACCATTTGTTTAATCCAGATAGAGGCTTCCCAGTCAATCTCAAGTCATCTGAGACTAATTTTTGTAAGAAATAACAGCAAATATGGCAAATTTTACAACAATCATTAGTGTTCTTCTTCTGTATAAGTGTATACACTACAGTGCTCTGTTAAGTGGTCTCAGAAAGGTCACTGAGGGCAAGGGATAATATAAGCAGTCATCTAAAAACATGGCAAATCAATCATAATTAACACTTGGAGGTACTTCCTGCATATAAAGTCCCTGGAGAGAAAGGTCATTGGGAGGGATCACTGGACAATGTGCAGATATGGGAGCAAATAGGTTTCCTCACTATAGGAGCTCTTGCCCATGCTTTCCTGTCTTGTCCTTTCAGAGGCTGAAGCATCTCAGGGTGATGCAGGGAAGAGAGTGGAGCAGGGCAGGTGGGACATTCCACAACCAATGATCTGTGCATGCCTTCAGATTTCTGTCGCCTCAAAACACATGCCAGATTTTGTATGTACCTATCCTCAAGACACCAAAACAAACATTTAACACCCTGTTTGCTTCCCTTACAAAACCAGTGGCAGGGATTCTCATGGCTGCACGAACTCACTTTTACATTTCTATGCAACTAGTCAAAGAATTGACTGACTATTTGAGCCCCTACAGAGAGATGGATGTGGGAAATCCCACCTTGCAAATCCAAAAGGTTAAGGATTGAAGCAGACCTGAGAAGGTGCAATGGACAGGTAGACCTTCAATAAAAAGTTTTCAAGTGCTTAATAGTGCACAGAAGCAACTATAAACATTAGTTGGACACCTAGTTTCCTTCTCAAGACCCAGCCCCATATCACATAGGCAGCTACATCTATAATCTACAAAAGCCATTCTGAAGCTAACTAGAATGCCCAAGAGACAATCTCCAAAGTATTTAGGCACAGAAGCTGAGAAGTGTGGGCATTTTTTGACCACCAATATCTACAGTCTTGAAGCATCTGCAGCAGGCACATAAGACAGCATCTTATTTATTCACTTGTTAATATCTTTACCTCAAACAGTAAAAAGTGCAGGGTGAGGAACTGAATTTCACTCTCTCATACATTTGCGCAGTGTGAGTTATTTAAATATAGAAGAAAAAGTCAACACTCCTTCTCTCAGACCTGTCCAGCAAGTATGATACAAGAATTTCTTCTGGACTAAGCTCTATGCTGAAATGCCCATTTTGTGCATCTTCTTGGGTCTCATAAGACAGAGAAATATGCATATACTTAGAGCTGTCAAGAGCTAGGTATGCCCAGAAGCAGACCTTTCAGCACATGGCTTAGGTTTCTGGCATTCCCAAGGTCATATGGCAGTTAGTCTGGGTGTGAGGGGAAGACTGAATGTGAAATAAGCTTTCATTTACATAACGAGTGCAATCCAAACCCCTGAAATCAAACATTTGAATACCTGACAGACCTGACAGACCTGCAATGATCCCTCATTGCAGATCATCAATGAAGATTTATTGCAGAACCAAAAACACAGGCCTGATCTGTTAGATGAAATTAACAGTTTCAGTGTAGATTAGACATGAGAGAAAGTACAGCATAGGCAATGCAACGAAGATACTTTTAAAGTTATGGTCAGAGTAGGTCAATTACTTAAAGCTTGTTTTACAAAATAAATTCATTTGTTTCTGAAACAAAACATCTAACCCCAGAACATATAATAAATGATGTGTTATTATTAGTAGAGGCAGAAGTCCAGGTACCTGTTGCAGTAGATGCCTACCATACACTTAGCAGTTAGTGTCTACTTTATCTTACAGCCCTGATAATTTAAATTCTAGTGACTGGACTAGAACCTGAGCACACACCACTGCTACATCCCTTAATCTCCACCCTCCTTAACTCAAATCTTGANAGTGTCTACTTTATCTTACAGCCCTGATAATTGAAATTCTAGTGACTGGACTAGAACCTGAGATCAAATCCACCAGGATCTGTGTCTAAGTAGTGGACATAAGATATATGCCTGTCTCCTCATCAGGATTGCTGGGCTTTCTCCTTCATTAGTGGAAAAGTAGTGAGGCAAACAGCTGGAGTATCTCTGTTGCAGAAGAAAACAATAGATGTGCCAATGAAAAGCTGAAGTTCCCTCTTCCCTAGACAGAGACTGTTGTGGTGAGAGCCAGCATTACTTCATAACTGTGGATTTTCATGAACTATTTTAGTGTTCTTAGTCTGATCATGGACTGAAACAAAATATTTAGCCTCAGCAAAATTTTCACTGAATATGATTAGTTTTAAACAGCTACAGGAATAATACAGGGTAGCAAACAGAAAAGAGTTTGTCACAATGGAATTAACATTCCTCACGTAACAGTTATAGTACATGCTCCTTGATTCTATTGGCACTTTATTCTATGAGCTTCACTTTGAACTCAATGATGAGACTGAGGGTATCTCACAAATGAAGCCTAGTTCCACTTAGATTCTAAACAAAAATGCATTTACTATGTAACAAACTCAATGCATGCACAACCAATTTAAATGCAATTTAAATACTATTATAGGGGTGAAGCATAATTAATTTTAAAATCATATTTAAGTGTTTTTTAGTTTGTGATCTCCTGCCTCATTTAATGTGAAGAGAACACCACTAAATCATTTATTTTGCACATTGAGGAGGCTTACTTTCTGCTCAAGTGTTTAGCATATTTATTCCTTCTTGGTTTGTTTTTTAAACCAGAAGATTTTCCAGTGTTCCCATGATTATATCGTAAACTGTTTAAAAGCCCCTGTTCACAAAAGAATCCTGCAGGAATGCTGAAGCTCTCACTCACTTCAATTTAGCAGCTTTGTCAAATTTCTCTAGCCTGAAACATGATAAAACAAATTAGTGACAAACATTCAGTATTCTGCTTTTATAAGACCTATAAACATCTTGGTTTCTACACATAACAGCAAATCTCAGGCACCTGAAACAAATCTAGCCAGTGAGTTTTAAGGTGTAGATTTGCCAAAACAAATGGTAACAGATCATGGTTCATGGTCCAGGTTACTGATGATGTAGCATTACAACACAGACACATAAGTGCAATTAGCAGCTGTAAACAACTACGAGTTGAAAAGTTACAATTACGCGGATGAAGCCTTAACATTCATTTATTGGCCAGTGGATATTGTACACAAGTGTGTAGCATAGCACCATCAAGTGCTTAAGCCTTGATAAAAACCACATAAATGTGCATAGACCTTGCCATCTAAGCTGCCATTTGACTATGATAGAATTAAAGCACAGACAATAGGAAGATTTTCTTAACACAAGATAAGCACTTTTCTAGTCTCTGTCCTCAGGGTATTCTTTCTCTGAGGCTAAAAAGCAGGGGACAGATTAAAAGATACTGTACATGACCAGAAGTTATGATTTTTTTGTGCCATTGTAGTTCACAAGTTCGCAAAGTTCCTTTCATATGATTGTTGTCATGAAAACATCATAATTTAACCCCAGAAAGACAAAACAGTGTAGGATTTTCTCATAGTTGCAGCACACCCACTGGAATGAGGGCTTCATATCGCACAGACTCTTTCCTTAGGTGCATATAGATGATACAATATGGTCATAGAGAGGGATACTTGAGCCAACTTTGAAGAAACAGTTTCTCAGATGGGTAAACTCGTCGTCGTTGTCGTCATGGCTAGGCTTCGCGAACGAAGATCCAGGGAGGGCTCCACCCACGCTCCTCATCAGCGCCGTTNGGATTTTCAGACTGTGCCTAGATGGGTAAACTAGCTCAGAAAAAAATGACATTCACATGCAATTATGTCTGAACTAGATCTGATATCTTACATTACATTGCACAATGCAGCAGATATCATTCAATATATACTTGTACAGTAGTCAGCACAAAGAAGCCATGGAAGCTTCAGTTGCAATGATCTTGCAGATGATACCAGGATCTCAGAAATAAGGATTTCAAAGTTTTCTTGCATGGCACATATTTGAAACAATGTCTCAGAAATGATTGCCACTACTTGAGCCCAGATCATTCATTTGAAGCAGAATATGAAGTAATAAATGTACTTCCCAGCATAATTCAGCCCTATACTGCCTAACAGGACACAGACCTCACGGGCAGACTCAGCTTGCATACATCCTTCTGTGTTCCTGAGCAATATGAGAAATGAAACAGTAGGGAGAAGGATCCTACCACTATTGGTTCTGTCTGGCAGCAGTATTGGCTTATACTTATATGTTGGATCCCTAAAGGTGTGACAATATCTGCTTCTTATTAAACATGCCACTGTAAATAAAATAAAAAATTCCCTAAACCAAACACAAAGCCTATCCCAACTCGTCGTCGTCNGATTTTCAGACTGTGCCTGCTATCCCAACTAAACTGACCAAAAAAACCCTCTCACTCATTCTTTTCAGAGGATTTCTCTGCACCATAGCACAGAAGACAAGATTTATCCCCTGAAAAATTTTGGAGACAGACTGGTTTTTTTTGTCTGTAGCACATACCTTACTGGTAATGTTATGGGCAATTCGAAGCTGTTATCTTGAACTGGTAGTACAAAATTAGACATCCAAGATCCTCATGCAGGGTATGAATGTCAGCAGATTTGGGCAATCCACTTTCTGCTTGCATATATTGCTTTGCACAATATATAGGCAACACTGAAGAAACCTCTTTGAAAATAAAGTCATCAACAAACACACCAAACCTTGATCCTGCTGCAGTTCAGTCTTTCAGCACATTGCTCCTGGCTTCAATATATGGTATTACTCAAAAGCATTCACTCTGGTCAGTGAATTGTCTTATTCATTCTCTCTCTAAAAAAGTGTGTGTAAATTAGACATCATATGGAGGATTTTAACTATACTTTATGCTACCTTCACCTACATCCCCACCATTTCATTCACTAAGTAGGTTTAGGCTCACTACTTTTTTAAACCTGCCAAAGAAAGTCCTTCTGCTGCAGGAAGCAGAGATGATGATTCATGAAGAAGTGATCTTTCCTCCCAGCAGGTCTGAGTGACAGGGCTGCCGAAGTTTGCTATTTTCCAGATGAAATCCAAGTTTAAAGAAGATTCACTGCCAAGGCCCTTGCAGCATGCCTCAGAGTGTTAATCCTGGTGTCCTGGCCAAACTCCAGCCTGGGTGATTACACTGTGAGGGTTGAAATTCTCTGTAGTCTCAATTGGATAAGTCACCCTTCCAGATCCTAAAAATTGCTGTGTAATGTTGCTAATGTATTTCACTTGGAGTAGCACATTCCATTAGTTTTTAAAATATCCTCATACTTCTGGACAGCAAATACTCAAGAGAAGGCAGGATGATGGGAGAAATTGAATTTTTCAGAATGATAGTTTAAGCCCTTCTAAGAGGGATTTTTTTTTAAGCACTTTTTCCCTGGATCTCTGCATTTATTCAGGCTGAGGTTACATATTTAGTTACAATACTGTATAACCCTATTTAAGAAGTCTGCAGTCACCAAAACTACCAGATCCTCATTTTTGCCCCCTACCTCCACCAAGCCACCAAGTTATGTCAAAATAACTCAGTATACTTAGAACTTTATAGCAGCAGCAGTTACCTCCTTTGCAATGCTGGATGTTCTTGGGACACTTACATGTAAATTTACTACATCTCTCATGCAGCAATCCCTGATTTGGAGGATTGTGTTAGATTTTTATATATCAAAGCATATTGGCCCCTTTTTTGAATTAGATTTAAATGTTAAGTAAGTCTCAAGAATTCATTCTGTGTTCTTTCCTTTTCACTTCAAGATGGATTATCCAAATTGATCATACCACAAACACACTCATTAAAAGAGTTCAACATTTATGATGCATCGTGTCAAGCAAGGTCATGATTTATTGTAAGTTGATCCATCATAAATTACAAAGCCAAGGAAACAAACTCGTGGTGGCCAAGGAAATCATATATTAAAGAAATAGTCTGTAGTGATCTGTTCACAAAACCTATTACTGTCCAACAGTATATGTGGATGTAAATATAGCTGTAAACTAGAAGTATGTGTGCTACTTCAAAAGGGAGAATTGCAAAGCTGAAAGCAGCTATGAGTAAAATAACTGGGAAAGGAAAAACTGGTATGTATAACTAGAAATTATTTGATTAGGCAGCACTGGGCTTTTCAAACTGCACAATACTGTAATCTTGCAAGAATTCTACTTCATTTAAAATTACTTCATCAAATAAAAGGTGAAAAAGTAATGAAATATACTAGAAATGGGAGGAGGGACAGGAAAGAAAGTGAGGGAGTTAAACAGTAATGGCAGCACAGCATTTCAATATTGTATAGGATACAAGAGTGGAATACACTGTAGTTTTCAAATCTGAGTGCAGAAATTGCAGAACTGAGGACTGCAAATATGTATGCTTCTGTATGATTTCAGGCCTGGAAATCAATTTCAGGCTATTCCACACAGTTTTTAAACAAGAACAATGGTTAACTAGTAAAATATCCATAATGTCTTGTGATGCAAGTGGGCCTTTGAATCCTCCATCAACTCAAATTGCAAGCAGTTCCCTAAATTAGTATCAGGTTAATTGTTGGCACAGAAGCTCTTTCTGTGATGCACTCGCTGAAAATGAATGGATCACCCCTCAGAGCCAGCTGGCACACCCAGTACAAAGATATGCAGTGCTCAAGTCGAAACAGACAGGGATGAAATTCAACAACACTATTACTTTTATTTCCACAAGTAACCAATAACGTCATCTTTCTTCCCAGAATGTAGTTGTAACACAGGAATCTTGTCCTTATTCTGGCTTGCTTAGGGACTGAGGGCTGGTGGGGTGAGGGAGAGGAATGAGGAGCAAGAGGGAAGTCCTGCATGTGACATTTGTGCTATTATCTCACTCAATTCTGTGTACGTGTGTGGGTTAAATATCTACATACACCCAATCTCTATCGAGTGAACTGGTTTTGCATTCATACATACCATAATAAAATGCATAGGAAAGTGTAGATTATATGCTTTATGGAACAATCAGTTTTACTCTTAGCCATAAGATGTGATCTCAGAAGAAGAGTCTCTGCAAAAACAAGGTGAAATGTAGGTTGCTACTGAATTGGGTTTTTTTTGTATAAACATATGTTTTCACTCACTGGGATCTAAGAAATCATCTTCAAATATTAAACTTTGAAAAATATATCTCAATAAATTTACAGATTTTAAGTACATGTATTTTTCTTAGCATACAAGCCAAGTGTATTAATGTGAATAATCACTCAGCAAATTCAGATTATATGAATTTCACTAGCAGTGTTTTGAAATTTGCAGGTGGGATATTATCCACATCACAAGGAATGTGATATTCACATATCAACCTTTTGGTTTCCTTTTTTAACCTATTTCATGTTACAAAAATCGTTTGAGAAAACAGATTTTTTTTGGGGGGAAGTGTTAATTACCTAGGAACTGCTTTAAAATTTCCTATTTTCCTCTCTTAATTTTTATTTTCAGGCAGAGGGAGAACTGATAGACTTCTTTTATTTAATCCACTGTGTGTGAATTTGCAGAAAATGAAACTTTTGCCCTGTTCTGAGTAATTACTGGCCACCTTGGAATCCTGTTGAGTCAGGTTACAGTGTGGAATACTCATTTCTCAGGAAACCTCCATTCCTCCCTAAAAAGGGGCCACTCACTGAAAATCCCTTCACAGTCTGCTACAAAAGCTTTTCTGCTATTCTTCTTCACAATAATATATATTTTACCCTTCTGAGATGAAAAGACGAAGGGGCTCAAGCTAAGAAAAGTTGACCAGGAGGCTGGTGACAGCAGTCACTTGAGATCCTTTCAGAGATGCTCTCAAGCATAAATATTTAATCTCCTTCGTTCCCCCTAGTGTGAATAATTTTTTTCCCCTTCAAGTATCAAAACAAAGTTATTGAAATGCATATAACCCTGATATTTGATCCATGGCCTCTAAGGGTCAAATACACACTGACCAAGCTCTTAAAGCCTGCAGAACTTTCAGGTGGTCACTTTGCACACACCAGCTCATCAATCAAGTAATAATCAGCAGGACAAATGGGGGAAGATGCTGGTACAGACTACTTAAAAGGCCTGGGCAGCTGGTCCACTTCGAGTCCTCTTTATATCGTTTCAGCCTTTAGCCCTCCATGTTTGAAGGGAATTAAATACACTTGTTAGTTTCAATAGTTTATCCCTATATGTGTTTGCATTAGCAAACAAAACTGCTCTTGCTTCTGCATCTCTTTTCTAACATCAGAATCACTTCTGAATTAAGAAGTGCTCTGAAAACACTTCAGCAATTTCAGTTTTCATTTAAGGCATGACACATGTCCAATTCCCCCTACCCTATCTTGTAATAACTGATTTGGTAGAAGCTGAAGACAGAAAAAGACACATCTATCCTTAATAACTCACACAGCACAGAAACAGAGTATGATAAAGTTCATAGAGTTCATTTCCCCAAGCAAACAAAAAAAACCCCTCAGTAGTTACACATATCTTGAACTGGGTTAGTATTTATTTTTTAGAGCTGTTGATTGGTCATATTGATGACAAATGTAGCAATTCTGAAATGTTGATCAAATCTGTTTATCAAGTAATACACAGTGATTACTCTTAGCTTTGCAATAGAGAAGGATGCATTGGTTGGCAGCACAAAGTATGAAACGATTCTGTTTCTCACTAAGGAACAACCAAAACTGACAACCTCCTCCACTCCCAGTATGTCATAATTAGAAATTAGAGCTGCATGAAAGTGTTTGTTACAGCTGTAAACTTTGGCAAAAGAAAAAACCCTCAAAAACTGTCTGGCATTTACTGAATAGACTTCCTATTTATTGTGAGCATGCTGAAATTAGGGATTTGGGGTTTGGAGCAGACAGAAAGCATGATATTTCCAAGATTTGCTGGAGGATAAAAAAATTGCTTTAGAGTGTCTCTCTTTCTCTCCTTCTCTTACTACATTTAAGAGTGAAATCAAAATAGAGTTTGAATTCTCAGAATTTAGGAAGGAAAATGTAGCGGATTCTTGTAAGGCTGGAAGCACACAAAGAAAATGTAACTGAAAAATGCAATCTAGGAAAAAGTCAAACATAAACAGAATGGGAAGATTCAAACACCAGATCCAAGAGGAACTTTGGAAATCAATTTCCTTCTGAAAGTAAGTGATTATATTCTCTGTGAGTGTTAATTTTGGGGGTTTTTTTGGAAGGAAACAAGAAGGAAAGAAAAAAAATGATCCTGTTTTCTTTCATTCAAAATGCCATTATCAGAGAAAACAGACTTAAAATAAGAAATAATAATGTGAAAAGGGGAAAATTAGAAGGCATTCAATCCACAGACCTGCCAAACCAGCTTCCTCAATTGTCATGGGGATCAATGCAGAAGTAGGAATGCGGTGTGGTCTGAGAACTGCCTTTTGTCCACAGGCACCACCATGGTGTGCTCACCCATCTGAAGATGCTGATGGTTGGCACTGGGTGCAGGAGAGGCTTTGGGGATCAAGATGGCCACTTGTGGCAATTGTTGTACTTGAGAGGAATGTGTACTCATGAGACTGCCAAAAATGCCTTGATGCACATGGGTCTTGTCTTATCTTAGTAAATTAAAAAGCATCAAGGAAGATTCCCGGTTGCCAGTGACAAACATTAATCCTTCATTAGGACAGCTCCTTGCAAACTTTTGGCCCAGGCTGACTAACATTGACTTAAAACCCTTCAAAAACATTGGGAACAGCTGTGCACTAGGGACCTTTCCCAATGGGAAGACTGCATGGATCCAATCTGCTCTACAAGCAAAGCAAGCTTACTAGCATGGACACTGGTTGGTCCATATGCATCTCCCACCAATCACTTTGGTGCAATCATATGCAATAAAACAATTTTTGTCACTATTTGAGGGTTGTTTTTTGTTGACTTTTCATTAATATTTGTTTTAAAGTTTTGAGAGAGAGAAACAAGGCCCACAGGCATTTTTGTCTATAAATATGTCTATTTAACAGTCTATCATCTAAAGTAAGTTACTTATTTAAAGGCTACTTTGAACTTATGTGTGATTTATGAACCAAAAATGTAATACTTTTGCTTAATTGGAATATTATTTAGCAGGTGTCTTGGTTAGGATCTGAGTGCAAAAAAGAAAAAGCTGTAACAGCAATAACAAAATCACGGAAATATAAATGTTGAAGTAAGTTTGTAAGAGAGTGATTTCTGTATCTCATTATGACTTAACAGGATTAAAGAAAATGTGGAGTACAAAAAATATATGAAAGGCATGAAGAGAGTAGGTTATTAACATTTTCCCCAGTGCAAATATTTATTTCTTTTGTCATCAAGCTCTCATGCTCTGATAATCCCTATGAAAGAAAAACAAGATGACAGTCTAAAGTGTTCACAGAACACTGAATTTAGAAATAGAGAGTATTAATTTATATCTGCATTTCCACTGAAGTTATAATCTGGCAACAAAAAGTAAAAGCAATTTTCTGACAAGCCCCTATTTTACCTTGTGAAATAGGATGTCTAAGACTTTTCTAAGACAATCTGGACCTATTGCCAAGTGATGCCTCACAAATTGAATAAGCTGCTGGAAAAATATTCCATCATAAGTGCTAGATGTAACAGGTGACCTAACAGGCACAGGATGAGGTGGCAGGCATATGAAATTAGTGTCACTGTCAAGCTGTTTGTAATCCAAACCCTCTGCCCAGGGGCCCATCTTTGCAAATGGGCACATAATCAAATAAAAGGAGGTAAAGGCAGGGGGTAGGAAAAAAGGGTAAATAGCCCTCTTTTCCTGTCACTTTTACCATGGTTCCTGAGCAGCTCCTCTGCTGCCAGCTGACTGGAGAATAAGGAGTTCAACATCTGTGCAATGTGAGGCAAAGCTATATTTGTGCCACTGCTGTGCAAGACACAGTGCATGCCAACTGCCCAGCTGCTCTCCTTCAGGTGAGCCAGGAAAAGCTATGAAAAAGAGATGATTCAGAGTGTGATAGGCCAGGTAATGCACGTCTGGGAACTAGATTGTCTTGCTAGGCATTAACTGTGCTGTGTGACATGTCATTAGGTTATCTGGTCTCTGTTACTGGGACAAATCTTTCAGAAAACAGGGACTGTTCACCAGGCTGATTTTTTTCACTAGAGATTTCATCACTGTACTGAAAGCTGAAAAGCAGCTAAATACTTACCCTTGTCCAAGTCATGCAATTCAAATTACACAAACTCTAGTGAGAACAAAGCAAATTGTGAGAGGGTAGCTTCGCTCATGATACTCCTGTTGTCTGATACTATTTGTGAACAAACAAAATACAGTGGGTCCCTGAAAGGTTTTTTTAAAAAATAATTTTTAAGAATTGTGAAAAGTAGTTTTTTTGCTGTTTAAAGAACTATTAAGTGTTTTAACTTCAGGCTCTGCAAATCAGCATTACTTCAGGTTTTGCATGCATGTGTATTATTTTAGCTAAATGAATGAAACACGGTCCATATCTGTAAATTTTAATAGTAATACTGTTGTGTTAGTGTAAGGCAGGAGAGGCACCAAATTAAGTCTAAGAGCTGCTTTAATCCTCATTTTCTGTGCATCTACAATCCTTCCTCTACCTTGTATTATTAACTCACACATTAATATAATTTAGTAATATTTATCACATGCTCAGCTTCAAATATCTGACCTATCTATTTTTTTAAATTGTCTCTGGACCATTTAGTCTTGAGATTTTCAGTGATGCAAGGGAAAAATTGTGGACTATTTACAAGATTCAGACACAAAACCTGTTGCTGGTGTTTGTTTGTTGTTTTTTTCAAATGACTTTCCAGAAATGTGGCTTTTTTTTTTCTTTGTACATTTTACTACTCCCATTCTCCTTGTCTTTATGGATGGAGAAGCTTGCTCTGGTGTCAAAAATACCATAGGGGCTACATTTCCTATCAGGCTTTGTTCACTCTCTCCCCACCTCCCAGACACCAGCAAAATACACTTCAGTGTATTCAGTGATTTCCCATTCATCCCAATTAAAACAAAGGCAGCAAAGTTTCCCCCACCAAACCATGTGCCTGTTTTGAAGAGGCAACAGCCACCGGCTCTGGTTTTGTCGGGGATGAAAAGAGGGCATCCCAGCTGTAAGGCAGCACAGCCGTGTGAAATGGGTTTCACACGCTGCTCAGCTACCAGTGGGGTGGCCACGAATGGTTCAGTCTGCACTAAGTCAAGAAAAGGAAAAGCCTTCAAAGCCATGCCAGCCATCACCTCTTACAAACCCTAAGTGTCCCCTTTTGACTGCAGTTGCTTTGCTGAAAATAACACATTTAGTCATTTGTCATAATTATAAGAGTCCCAGTGACAAGGAATGTGGGCCCGCCTCTTAGGGCTGCCAGGCCCGTGATAATGCAGCCAGCAGGGGATGGCTGCTGCCAGCAAGCCGCGGCTACCATGCCAGTGATGCTCCTGCTGAAAGGTCACACGTGACCTCTGCGAGCAGTTCATCCCAGATGATTGATCGGCTTGCTGCAAGTCTAATAATTACACAGCTCTTCATTTCCATTTGTCTTTGTAACATGGAATTTATCCCAGTGTGAATGATCTAGGCCATGAAGGAGTAAATTGGTGAGCCAGAAACCTACTAAAGCCCTGCAGGTGCAACTCAAACCTCCTTGGCCCCATTCTCCACCCCAACCCTCTTTACCTTCTTGACTTGATGATCCTGGGGGACTTTTCCAGCCTTGGTGATTCTGTGATTCTCTACAGGTTATTTCCTCAGGCACAGTCTGAAAATCACTTGGGGTCTCCTGTGGCCCCTGGTGCGATAACTGTGCCAACAGCAGAGGGAGCATTAAACTCATTGCCCACGGGAAAGTGTGGGGAATGATACCCATGTTCCTATAATCCTTGGATGGGTAGGATGAGCTCATTAGCCTTCTGGCAGTCATCCTAGGAGAAGGACAACTCTGATTCCAAACCTGGGCAGATGGAGCTCATTTAGCCCTGGAAGGCCTTCCATCTAAGAGGTTAAACCTCTGTCCTAAGGACCTCGCTGCCAGCGTCCAAGCTTGCTAGGCCCTGGCAGATGACCCTTAGGACTAAAGGGTGGGTCCAGCTCTGCGCATACTGTGTCTGACCTAAAAAAAATCCATAGCGCAGGCTCGATGGTGCTATCCCCTATCCTGTTTTTATCAGTGTGCTTGTAAAGGGCACTGATGAGGAGCGTGGATGGAGCCCTCCCTGGATCTTTGTTCGCGAAGCCTAGCCATGACAGGTTATTTCCTCAAGCCAAATGAACAAAGTATTTCTTTGCATTCATATATATTATTTCAGTATTTCCACCTGGTATTTCTAAGCATAATCTGCAGAACTCAACCAATTTTATCCTGTTTGCCCCACTCTTAGTGTGCAGGTGTTAGTCTAATAGCATGTTTCTGTGACTGACAAATCTAATTTTATCAGAAATGTCCATTTAAACACCTTCTTATTTAAAGGAACATAACTATACTTTCCCTTCCCCTATCAGTTACCTAGGTTTCTCGAATTTTTGGCTCCAAATGACCTTCTTTCCCCCTCATCACCAAATTTAGAGCTCTTCAGAAGTGTGAATGCAGACTCCAGCAGAGATTGCTGCCAGAAAACCTCAGCAGGAAAACATACACCCCATGCAACCACTAGTTAAATATGGAGATGGATATGTCAAGGCAGTAGAAGGTAAAACTTTCTGCTGAGGGCATGTGTGTGAAGAGTAACTGCGTAACTTGGAGTTATCCTGAGATGCCCATGAAAGAATGGAAACAGTTTGAATTTCTTGAATCATTCACATTTGAATCTTTCTTATTTATCAAGTAAGGAGAAGGCTCTGAAATTTGCTTTCTTGCTGTGGAAAACTCTTCCAACACTATTTACAGATCTTCATTTAGTGAAATTTGGTCAGTAGTAATCTAGCACTGAGTAGCATCTTCTATGAATAGTCAGTAAAATTGGCCTGTTTGTGAAACAAGGTCCTGGTTTACATGAGCAAACACTTCAGATTTAGAAACTATATAAAAAAAAAATCTGTGGCTGAATCGTTATGGCTTTTCCTGATTTTTTTTGTGTAGCCTATTTCTTTATCCAAGCTGCTGTTGCATTCACAAGGAGTATCCATAAAATATCTGAGGTCAGGACCCCAAGATTTTGCCAACTGCCAGGAATATCTTGGAAGATGTTACCAAATAAGCACTGTTAAATGAGAAGAAATATGCAAAAATCAAATAATGAGCTGTCTTTGTTCACTATAGCAAAAACACGTTAGGATCTGCTCAGACAGTCAAATGATCCAGCTTCACCCTCCCAAGTTTGTTTCTGTTTTGCTGATTGCACTACTTTCTTGTAGCTCATCCACAGCGAATAAAACTTTCCTTTAATTTAAAAAGAGGTCTCCTGCTCAATTTTTACTGCAAGGAAAACAACCCATTTCCCCTCCACCTAGCAAAAAACAGTGCAGGAACCTAGTCCCTGGCAGCTGCTGCTGACTTTAAGCACCATATATAAGGTATTAAACCACCCACTTTATGTTCTAATAACATTAACAGTCTCACATGAACCAGGACATTCAGAGTTAAAGCTGACATTCTCTCCTTAAGTCACCACATTGTGTCTAGGTACAGTATTGCAGCACTTAATCAGGGGGCCTCAAAGCAGTGGGGGGTTCATACCATATGTGCTATAATACCTAAGCACAGCGGGGTGAGTTAAGGACAGAGTTTTAGACTTAACGCTGAATTTCTTAGGTTCTGCCAGTCCCATGCTTAATGTTTTAGGAAAAAAAAAATAAAATTGCATTATGTGTGTCTGGAGAGTTACTTTCTTCTTAAAAAAAAATGTCGTGGGGTTGGGAAAAAGTAAGGATGATTTCTTATTAGAAGATTAAAGCAGGAATTTAATGGCAACCATCTACATTGAAAGCGTGGACATGTTGATTTTCTACAAACATATATACATCTTTCAAACACACTAACTTAATCAAGACGACTGTAATAAAGCTATATTAAAAATACTGATTCAACATGAACTTTATGGTTTTAAAGCCATTTACTCAAATTATATTGTGTTTGATTTTCTTAGCACCTTGTAGGCCTCAGCCTAGATTTTGGTGAGCACTGCAAAATACATTCTCTAATGAGATGCTTACATTTTAAAAATCAGTATTATTTGTGCTTCTTCTTGGCAACTCTGTCAGCAAATATGTATTTGTTATACATTAAACAGGTTTCAGATTCAAAACTGATCATAGAAACCCCCTAATACAATCTGCAAGAAGGTGAGGAGACTAAATTTGCCAGTGTAACACTGAATTTTCCTAGGGCAGCTCTATGTATCTCCTAGTGGTATTGCAGGGACATAGAAAAATTGACCCTTTACTTCTTCCCAGTGTAACAGAAGATAATTAAACATACAGGATCTACACATCCTCAAATTAAAAAATAACAAGAATAGAAGTTGAACCAGAACTGTACTGCTCGTATTCGTTTCTGGAGAAAACACTTCTACAAGGTGCATCTTGTCTATGGTTAAGGTAAAATTTTTTGTTTGTTGAAGAGTTTTCAGTCTCATGTAGGCATCTACTATTCCTACAGCAAAGTGGAAAAGTAGATTTCCACTGTACATACTACTTACCTTCTCCTCAAGAGAAATTCATTGGCCCTTGAATCAAAATCCCTTTTCACAAGTAGAAGATAGACTCTTGCTAGCATTATTTATTATGGCTGCATCATTTGCAAGTGAAATCAATTGAACACAAAATGAGCACCACTGAAGGAGTATTGCCCTTCTCTCACTAAGATAGGCTTGGTGTAAGGTCAGATGTAATATTTTGTGCCTTGGGTAACAACTATCAACTCACCCAATGATTTTTAATACGGGAACACTGCAAGGTCTAGAAAGAATGTTTGAGACAGGCACATGAAACACACCCTCAAGAACAACCCCCAGTGAAAACACAAGTTCACCTCTTCAGAGAAAAGCTCATTAAAAACTAGCAGATCTCAGTGGTTTTATTGCAAACCAATCAACCTGAACCTGTAAAGGAGTCTGACCTCACCCAGATTCATGGGTCTTCTATTTTTCACTTCACCTGCTAGTGATAAGAATTGATTTAAAGGTTCTAAAATTAGCTCTGTGCATCAAAGAATGGTTATATAGCATGTCTCAGCTATGTTGCAGTTTTACACGTTTTGCTGTTTTGTGTGTGTGTTCTCTAATTGGAAAAGTGTAACCCTTAAATCCAGGAATTGGTGACCAAGTTAACTTTCCTCCTGGAGGAGTGTTTGGAAATTGACTTCCTCATAAGTGAGGTTGTATCCCTGGGATGCAGGTGGAAAACAGAGTGTAGTTCTCATAAAGTTAACAAGGTCACTTTGCTAGGCTCAGGCCTCATATAATTTAAGTCACCCATTGCCAACGAAGGTAGGAAACATTCACTGCCACTACAGATCAGCTCTCTGAAACCACAGCAGTGATCTTCTGCAGTTTTAACCCATCAAAATTAATGGATTAAAAATGTCCCAAATAATCAGAAACATAAGAAATTTAAAAAAAAAATCTAAATCTACTAATATAGCAGTATAACAGAATGAATGTGTATGGTGGGAAAGAATTATGTGATTTACATTTAAGTACTTTGTACTGGAATACCTGAATACATTGATAATAACATAAACAAACAGGCAGCACCAAAACTAGAGACATTATACTAAGTTATGAGCACAGAAAGAAGGCACTCCTATGTCTTGTTTTCATCTTTAACACCTTTTGGCTTCTTTTCCTCACCCATCTACCCTCCCTGCTTTTAGACTGGAAGAAACTGTGAAGTGGTAAAAGGAGTTTGTGCTCATAAAGGTTTGATGGCTTGACCATCTGGCTGGGAACACTCATAAAGGAAGCCCTGCAGAGGTTAAGGAGGTCAGAGACTACACAAGCTGGGGCTGAGGTGGGTCCTGGTACCTCTGACTGTCTTCCAAATTCTGTCCAACTGGTTGTAAGGTGCTCTCAGCAACCTCCAAAGAAAAGCGTCTCCATGGATCGCTAATAAACATCACTTCTTTCTCTTGGTGACTTTCATAGTTCTATGAAAACATAAAGGAAATCTCTCTGCCCGTATCCCATTGTAATCACTTCCATCCTCTCTCAGTGCTCAGCTCATTAACAAGTGACCTGAAGGCAGGAGAAAAAACCCACAACTTTTGTATAACGGAGCCTTGCTGTGTAGAGACTATAAAAGTAAAAGGTCTGGTTCACTTAAGAAAAAAAGAAAAGAGAAATAAGAAGAAAAAAATATTAAAAAATCTCTCAAACACTTAAGACTATCTGATTTTAAAAATTAGATACAAGGTGGGTATCTGTGTAATAAGTTCTTGCATTTGCAGATTATTTCTCCCTTCTAGAAACGTTATCTACAGCTGCAACTGTTTACAGCACAATTCTGTGCTATATGTCCAAAAGCCATATATCTAAAACCTGAACACATAAAGTTATAGTCTTCTGTACTGATTGCAGTGGCAGCAGATGAGTGCCCAGTGTTAGGTTTCTGAATTGTAGGCTTCATTAGTCTTAAAATGATAACAAAGGAAGATGCGTCCTAAAAAGTGTCATCCTTCATCTGAGAGGGTAGTGCCTGACACATTAGGAATCTATATGCTCAATTAACCACTGGCAGGCTCATTTTTTCCTGTGCCTCTCACTCAAACTCTCTCCCCACCCCTTCTAACCACTCCACTCTTCCTCTGACTGAATCCTTCAGCCCTTGCATTGATAGCCCTGACTATATTCAAATACTCAATTACAGGGTGGCTTGAGGGATTATTTTTGGCTGCTACTTGTTCTCTCTACCAATATCCAGTGAGTAGCCAAAGAATTTATTGCTGTGTTTTGCTCTTGATTATGAAAAGTGAATGCATTCAGATCCTTTGGCATTAGAAGTTAGTTCACAAATTCAAAATCTATCTCAGAAATAAACCTAGTTTGGTGATGGTGATTTGTATTCATAGCTCTTGAGATCAAGAATACTTTCTGAGGAAGGAAAGTCATGTATACTTGTTTTATATGAAAATGTAGTATTTTTATCAGTCTGAGATCATTTTCTGAATCCAACATCTTCCCATTATTTTAATATAACCTTAATTACATGGGAAGCCTTACAGAAACACTTTCAGCAGTGTTCTGTTTTGGGTGGGATGAATAAACAACGGGGGGGAAAAAAAAAAGACAAAACAAGAGAGGGGAAGTTAACAGGTAGGAAACAGAGCCAATCAGAACAGAAAGCCAGTGTCCTAAATGGTTAATCCTCCATAACTATTAGCATACACATGATTAACTGTATAGTAGACCTGATTAAGTGTGTCTGTACATTATGCTAATCCTTGCATGCTGATTGGCTGACCTGATTAATGGTACACCAGACACTGTGCAGTGATGGAAGGATGATGTGCCAGTCTCACAGCTTCTCTGCAAAAAAAGCAGGGGAAAATAAGAGAGCAGCGTAGAGCTAGTTACTCAATGCACAGCAAAGAAAGGGGATGAGAAGAAGAGGTCATACTCCTTGTATCTGAACACCAAGTTTGAGATATGAAGTTTAAGAGAATGAAGTTGCTTTTACAGTTTTGCTCCCTAAAGTTTAAGTCTGCCTTTAGAGTTATTTTTGAGTTGAGGTCAGATATTTATTTATTCTACAGTTTCTCCATCTTTCTTTCTGTATATCTCCCAGCACTCATACACCTACTGTATGAAAATACAAACACTCTGCACTAACTAGCTTTAAAAATCTTTCCTAAAAACTACATTATCACCAGTATTGTGCTTTTATATCTTGTTGAATGCATAGAATATGTAATTTTCAACCATAGTTTTAAACAACTCATTTCAGCTAGCTTTTAAGGACTGTTTCGAAGTACTGAAATTCAGAGAGGATATGAAATCTCCAGAGGCAACTTCAGTAGTTTTGGGACTGGGTGGCTAAGTGCTTTGAATATGGGCACCTGAAAATGCAATTCATTGATGCCCTTACTCTGCCAGTAAAAACAGATGATATATATTTAGCTATACACTCCTGCCTGTTATTGAGTTATTGACTCTGACAGTCAGCAGTCTTATTAAGCTGAAATGACTTGCTAAATGGCTTCAATAGAAGTTTAATGTTTAGACAAGTAGTTTAAACCAGCCCTGTGCCTTGCCCCTTTCTCTCTCAAACATACTCCGGTCTATACATATTAGGTAGGCATCTAGCATCTAAAAAAGTAGAAATGCACATGCACATTAGTATAAAAATATTAAGTGTCTAGAAAGTCTGTATACTGTTGATACACAACACCTGTTCTAGGTCAGGTACGTAAACATTTTAGCCATGTACATTTATCCAGAGCAACTTAAGGGGATTAAATCTCTGGCCTTTAAAGTGCTGAATAGCTTTTATTGAGTTACTTGAATGAGGTATTCACGTGAGGTCAATCTAGTTATAATGGGTCAAATTTAGCCTGTGTTCACATCAGCTGCTGTTGGCACAAGTTCGGTCTGTGGCAATAAGTCTAGAATCTGCTCCCACAAAAAGACGTTCCCACAGGCTCCCAAGAAGTCAGAGTCTGGCAGTGCCAAAAGCAGGGAGCTCAGACTGGGGCATCACACCAATTAAACTGGTACAGAGTTGTGAGCCAGTGCACAGAGACTAAGAAATACAGAAGAGCTGGGCAGGTTTGAGCCCCACCAAGCCTGATAAGCATAAAGTTCAAATTTTCACCTCTTCAAGTTTAAATACTTTGTGGAGGAGTGAAAAGGAATATCTTTCCCATAAGTGTTATGTGACTACAGAGCGAATAATCCACTGTGTCTGAAAGAAAGAAGAAAGTCGTAGTCACGTGCTTTCTCTTAGGAAAAGACTACACTTCTCCACAGACAATTTTAGTCCTTTGTCAAATGACTGCTTGACTTTAAGGTGTTAGCCATGGACCAAGATGCTCAGGCTGTCATCACCTGGGCCCGCATCTGAACTTCAAGAAGGTGAGATGCTCCATAGCACCTTGTGAGTCCAGATGTCTCCTGGGTTGGCATTAGCTGACTATCTGGGACCTAGAAGCACTGCTTCAGCCTACTTTGGATGTGTAAGTCACTGCTCCTTTCTAGCAACAGAAATTCATTCAGGTCACAAAATGCAGCAAACAAAAATATAGCCCTATATCTTTAAGGAATTCTCTTGCAGTAGCACTGAAGAACACAACTCAATTTTACCTCATATTGGATAAAATTACCTTTACCAGCATAGCAAGCCTATCAGGATATGCTGTCAGTAAAATTCCCAATTCCTGTGAATTTCGCTTTCTGCTAAGTGAACTAATAGCCAATGTCTTCCAAAAATATTTAGGCTGATTAGTAGAAATATTTAATAAACATCTGAAGTTAAGGAAAAAATATTTTTAGGCTAATGTCTAAAAAAATGAAAATTCTATTCCTCTTTCCTGCTAAAAATACGTAACAGTTCGTTACACTGCTGTTTGTCAAATAAAGGTGCAAAGGTGATATCTTACACTGTGATTTTTTAAGGACAAACTTGATTTATGTTAAAGAAAAGCAGATTATTCACTTAATGTGCCTCTCCCATGTCTCTGCTTCTGGTTACAGAAGTTAAACCATAATTTCCTCTGAGATGTGTGTCACAGAACAGGTCTAGCTGAATTTATTTTGAATATCATAGTCTGTTGATAAATACAGAGGGAGAGTTCATGAGATAGACATATGCATATGATTTGACTTTATCAAAAGTTTCTACAGTGTAGCCAATGCTTTCTCTGTATGACTTGTAGTTTTTGTATGTGTTCAGGTGGAAGCACTGCTTTGAATGGACACAAGTGTGGTAGATGCAAATATTAGCAAACGGTTCTCAGACGGTAATTTACTAGAGAAAAATCTACCTCTCTTTACTTGCAAAAGTCACAGCTAAGTTATTAGTCTGCAAAATACATTAATTTACTGCTTGCAGTTCCTGAATCATTAGCTTTTCAAAGTCTTTACTCTGTGGTTTAATTCCAATTATTCAAATTTTAGCTAAGTCCTGGCACTCTTTCTTTTCCCTGAAGGAAGAGGCACTGACATAGTTCTGCTGCTAACACCTCAAGGAACTGTGTGTGTGTATTCAACAAATGAACAGCAAATACTGAAAGTAGTTTTCTGCTAGTATATTTGCTTCTAAAACGTGATGATCTGGCTTTGCAGCTTTTTTTTTTATGCTGTGGTTTTATCACCCTGTTACTTCTCCACATCTGAGGGGAAACTTTATTTTAAAACACTTAGCTTTTTGTGAACCAAGAAGAAGAAACCGAGGAGTGAAAACTCTGAAGCCAAGGATACCTTACAAGGAATGCTTTCAGGCCAGTGCCCTGGTGTTTAACCCTGGGGTTCATTTGCCCAGATATTTTAGGTGAGTGAGTTGTTGAAGCATAACAAAAAGAAAATGTTGGGCTTCTCGGCAACTAATATCCATGTAGGTTCATGGTTTGGAAAATATGAGGGGAAAGCATGACCGCAAGCAAAGGAGATTAATCAAAGTGTACAAAGAAATACATACATATACACAGGCTTATTTTGGTCCTGACTATATTCCTCCATTTCCACTATGCACAGAAAACCACTGATTCCCTCAGAACAAAACTGATAAAATACAACCCTTTCTGTAAATCCTGAATATTCATGTTAATCTCTACCCAAGGTTGGAGTCTACGTAAGACTTTGAGGCAACATATAAAAAGAGGATATTCCTCAGTGGCTAAAGAAGAAAGTTTGAAAAGAATGTGCCTTTAAACCAGCAGCATTTCCTAGGAGTTGCATCCAAGATATCACAGTTTCTGTCCAAACTGGGAGACAGTTGCATAAGAACTGAGCAATATCTGTGAATTCATAAAAAGTTTGGAGCAGAAGTTCAGTATGCAATTACCTGGACTTGGTGCCCTGGCCAGAGGCAAAAGTAGCCCACCAGTTTCCTGCAGAAGACAAAGAAGCCAACATAACAGAGAAAATGTCTAAGCATATTTATGGTTAAGCTGGGATATTTTGTTGTCAGTAGTTTAATTTATGTGAGAACACATATATTGCAAAGGGAAAACCGAATTTGCTGAAGAACGGAGTATGTATTCCAAGTATGCAGAACAGGTTGATCAGGAGCCCCTAAAATTCCAGTTATTTTCTCCTAATAATGCGAACTCATCTAGGCCATGACAAGAATTGAAAGTTTTGATCATAGAGAAGAATTTATAAGAAAAAAGGAGAACAGATGCACTGGCACTAATCTGGGATAGTTTTACTGCAACCAGTAGAGTCACTCTGGAAATGTCAGACAGTGCTGAGAGCTGAGCTTCCTGATATAGGGCTGAAGAGGTGCTTGAAAAGAAGTTCATGTACTTTTTGTCTGGAATGGGCAGGGCTAGGTATGCTGATCGCTTTGCAACTTCTATATCTAACTGACTAAGAAGAAATCTCCCATTTCACTCTCCCAACGTTCTTACCCTTCCTCTCCCATGTGTGCTATAGCAGCAGAACAGCTGTTCATCTCCTTTCATCTGGGATTCTGCTTTTGTTTAGCCTTGACGACCACAAATCACATCACTACAATGGCCATTCTCATTGTACCAAAGGCTGACTGAAAAACAGATCCACTTCAAGACTCCCATTCAGAAACCCCAGTAAAGGAAGTGGAGACTAGCATTTTCCTGGTTCCTAGCCCAGATTCTTTTCTTGCCTGTATTCCATTTTTTGCTCATACCTGACAAGGTGCCACATTGAAATGGAAGTCCATGTGCTGACTGTCGTTTGTCGCTGATGTGCTATGCAGCATAAAGAGCAAAGGCAGGTGGTGCTGGAGGTGTAAAAGCAGAGACTGCAGTCATTGAAATTGTCTCTGTACTAATTGGCAGGAAAAGGGCACTGATAGGCATGGATTGTCAAGATGGCTCCTCTGACCCTTCTGCTTAATCCCAACGAGTAATTAATGAGTGTGTTATGATTAGCACTGCAGTAAACTCTTCACTAGACAAATAGTTTAAAGCTCTCCAGCTTTAGCTCACCAGCTGATTGCCATTTGGCTAACAGATTTGTTTCCCTCTTAGAGGCTGAACACACCCACTAGTCTTGCAAGGCAAGAATATGACTAAAAAATAAAATAAGAAATCCTACCAAAATGACACCACTGTGAAAGTGGGAATGAATGCTCTCTCAGCAGAACTTACAAAACAAGTTATAATATACAGGATGGTTGCCTATCAGAAGCAGTTAGCAGCTGATGAAGTAAAGGAAGAATTGTGCACTGAGCAACAAATGTAAAACACATACTTAAAGGCCTCTTTTCTCTTCCTCTGAAATGATCAGCAAAACAGGATACAGGAGCCATTAGCTTCCCTTTTTCATTGGAATATATCAGGTGGATTTGTAACGGAAAAGTGCTTGTATCTAACATCTTCAGTGCCAGTTCTGCCAAAAATACCAGCAGCCTGAAGATGGATTTGTTTTGATACCAGCAATACCTTATTTAATTAGGATTCCCCGTTGACTTATGGCTGCTGAGATTTTACAAGAGAGGCTTGTACATTTGTGGTTGGTTTGGGGTGGAGGATATTCTCCTCTGGTTTCTCATTTAAATGTTGGCCAAGGCTGATGGGGTGCAGAAGTTACAGGATAGTCAGTGTGGGAAGACCAGAAGCTCTTGTTTCAGACCTAGGTAAATTTGAGATAAACAGTACTGGGTCAACTGGCTTATGAGAGAAGTGAAGAATTGAAGCATCTACTAGCCCCAGGAGCAGCCCCAGCACATTTAGGTAGAGATGCACTAGTGGGAAGAGCAGGAGCAGGAAACGTGCACTATGCAGTTTACACGCTGTCAATTGTGTGAAAGGGACAAAAAGGGCCAATTTCTGTCTCCACACTTGCCAGACAGTTACTTCTGGCCAACTGGAAATTGAAACATAAAACAAAACAAAAGAAAACAAAATAAAATTTAAAAAAAAACTACTTGCAAAGCACATTCCAGGCTTCCCCAGGCAAGCCTAACTATTTCACTTGCTAATTACACAGATTATAAAGAAGGGAGACATATGACTGCCACCTATCTCTGCCACTGTCCTTAAAACAAATGTAAAGGACAATTAACAACAGATTAGCTCCATGTCCTAGTTTGCCATGTGAGGATGATCGCTGACCTTCTCATTTCATCCTCATTAGTGTCTCAGGCCAACAGACCCGTTGCTTTTTAATCATCACCCATCATCCTTTGCTTCAACACATGGAAACAAATGATGTGTTGCCAGGAAGGTCAGAGGTCAAATATGAGTTTTGTTGTTGCTGGAGTGCAAACTAGAGGCAATGGGGTCAACTTTGGGGCAAATCTTTGCGGCAGTCTGTTTGAGTGGAGAAACTATTTTGAATGCATGAAGCATAACACCCACTGTGTTTTTGTTTTCTCCTTGCAGCTGGAATTTACTGAAAGATTTTTTTTTTAATTTTCTATTTTTTTAGTGGAATCCAAAAAACACACAGGGAAAAACAATTGGTGTTTTTTTTTCTTTCTGATAAAGAACAGTTAAATTGCAAAGGGATGGGATAAACGCATCCAAGGTGTCACATGTAATTTTTTTGCCTTTCAAAGCTGCATGTCGTGCATAAAGTTATGAATGCTGGGAGGTTTTCAGGCTGCATCTCTTCATGCTCCTGCTACTCCAGTGCTACTTTCCAATTTGCCATGGATAGCCTCTGAAGACTGACAAGGCTGAAGGCACCCAGTGCCAGTGTAAATGAGCCCCATTCATTTCTTGCCATGGGCATATGGCATGTCATTGTCCTCAGCCACCCAGGCAGAAGTGATGCAATTTGTTGGCATGTCCTGTCACAGCACAAACTATCTATCCCACTGAGCCCCTAGAAAACAACAGAAGCCAGAAAAGGCCAGCCAAAAACTTCACAGCTTTATCACAAGAACACACATGCACACACCACCCTGGAAAAAAAAAAATGACCTCTGTTGGATTTTTATCTTTTTCATTTCTTCAAGGTCTCAAAAATCATTGTCCAAACCAGCACAAAGCCTGATCCTTTTCTCAGCTCCTATGAATGACAATCAGGCCTTTTATTTCCTCTACATTTAAAATCTAATTTTAGAGCAAGACCACTGAACTGCAGAAGTTGAGGATCTTTTCTGTGTAATGCACCTAGTGAAAAGTCATGAGTTACAAAGATGGTCAAATATGATATCATCAAATTTGAGATATGATACTATATACTCCTGAGAAACTATTAAACAACAATTCACATCCTCTGGCTGAGAAGAAACAAACTAGATTCATTTCCGAATTAACTTAAAACTTGGAGTGGTTCAGAATTCATAGCAGAACTTCAGGATTACTTAATGTTCCAGTTAAGTGAAACTGAAGAGAAGGGGGAAAAAATCCAGTCACAATATATAGCAAGAATAAAGAAAAGGTTGAGCACAGAGAAATTCAAAAGTGGAGAAAAGAGGGGGAGAGAGGTAAGAAAAAATCAGGGGGTGGAGGAGTGACCAGAAAGCTTCCCAGTCAGAGCGAAACAGTTGAACTTACTCTGTCCTCATCTGCACCTGGCAAGCACAGTTGTCAAATGCTGCACTGAAAGCAAGGACACTGAAAAAAAAAACAACCCAGTGAATAAAGCCAGAGGCATCGCAATGTTGAGAAGGTTTACAGCAAAATACAGCAAGCATTGGACCCATCTTCCTGTCCAAAAGCCAGCTACCTGTGCCAGTCCATTTCCTGGAGAGAGCTCCGTGCTTGCTGTTTAATTCAGTGTTTCCTACACTGAGAAAAATATGCTTTTCATTTATGTCTTTTATATATTGAAGAAAATGTTGGTTTAAATTAAAGAAAAAAAAAAGGGGTTGACATTGAACAAGCTGTGTGAAACTCCAGACTCGTTTGAGGGTTTTCCAAAGGCTCAAGTCCTACCATGTTTCTGGATGCTGTTATATGTATTTTGCATTTGTGAGGTTTACAGCCTACTTTTGCCCTTCAGTAATAAGCTGTGCGGCAAATAAGTTGAGTGCAATAAGTAGTGCTACAAATCAGATAATCAGAGGTGACTGTGATCAGATTTTCACTGTAAATTAAGTATGTGATAGAATGAGAGTGTGAGTTTTACAAGGGCAAATTTGTACCCATAAAATGAAGTCAGATATAATACGGTTTAGTGAGAGTTGGGTATAAGGTGAAAAGTTCAAACCCAGATCCAAACTTCTCCAAAGTTTGTGGTATGCAATATTCAATTCTGCAATTTTGATTTGAGCCCATTTCTAATTATATTACTGGGTTTCTATAAACCAAATCATATGCAGCATTTAAACTGGGATGTTCAGGCTGGTTAGATTTAGAAAACAAACCCATGTTAGATGTCAGATCTAATTTTTGTAGAGAAACAAGTATCATGCTCCATATGGTTCACATTTCTGAGCATAAACTTTTTGCACTAACTAGGCCAAATGTAAGCCTGTGTGACATACTTAATTACATGGTCTGTAATTATTCCTATTTCTTTTTAACTGAAAATCTACAATACTGTGATTTCTCATGTTTATTTGGCAATGCAAAGAGAGTTATTGAACTTGTTATCATCTCCCTTCAGAAACAAACGAAGAAGTAGTTCTTCTCAACACTTACTGTCTGAGATTTTGTCTGAGCCAGTAACACCATTGCATAGCTGAGAAATTCAACAGGTTAAGTGTCTGCTCCAGCAAATGCCCTGTTGGTTGATATTCTCACCCTGAGTTTCCTTCTGAAAACACATGCTCCTGATTGCCTGACATCTCTCACATCCAAAGGTGCCATTTTTCCACTATTGGCCAGTGTCAAAACCAGAGGACTTCTGTTTTCAAAATAAGAATATACTTTTTGCATTGCAAAACAAGTCTCTTGCTTTCTTTTAGCAAATAGAAACATGAGAGAAAGGCTTCAGGTATAAAAGACACAGTCATTCAGCAAAAGTCCCTAAATCTTTCAGTACAATAAATTTTTGGAGATACAATGTTATGAAAGCTATTCCAAATCTGAGATAGTTACTAATACACTGAAATGAAATTAATTTGCACTGAAGCTCCTATGACAATTTCTGCAAATTGTGCTTTGGAGAAGAAATAAGGATTTTGTAAATTTGATTTTTAATTTTCCAATGTTCAGATAAAGAAGCATGTGGAAAAGCAGAGAGCAAAAGCAGAAGAAACACCACTCATCAGATGTGAATGAGCATGCTTTCTTTTAATTCAAACAATTAGTGCCAGTAAAAATAAATTTATAGAAGGCTTCCTGCCTCATCATATGAATGACGGAAGAAAAATGACATTATTGGCCACATGGCAAGTCAATGAAGAACATTAGAAAAAGGATGGAATTTGTTATTGTAGTGATGGAAGTATCTAACTCAAAGATGTATTAGCTAAAAACCCTGGCAGGAGTGGAGTGCCCCAACCTGACCAATACATTGACCATTAACAATAGGAAATATTTTGAGCAAAGCCTGCAATGTCACATGTACAGAGCTACGAAAGAAAACAGAAACTTTCTCTTCTAAAGATATACTTAAAACANGGATTTTCAGACTGTGCCTACTGAAAACTATTTTATTCTAGTAATAATGAACTTAGCACAGCATATTTCCTCCATCTGAATGACCAGCTGGTGCTTATAGGCCACATTTGCACCTGAAGTCACTGATCCCTTCCCATCTGGCCAGTAATCTAGAGGAGGTATTCCTGAACAGAAGTTATTACACCTCAATTATTATTGACTGGGTAATGTAATGGGGAGAAAACCCAAGTAAAAGGTAGGTAGGTGAAGTAGTAAGATGAGCACATAAAGCAGTGAGAGTGATGCAGCATAGCATCTGCAAAGACCAGACTCAGTAGTTTATCTCTCTTGATTGACTTGTAAGACCTATTGATGAAGAAGGAACAAGATTTTACCTTGAGTGTTCTGTAGTGTTCTTTTAACATGATAGTGAGTGGTGAGGGCACTACACAGTGATGTGTGGTTTGTCTCCTAGAGCTATGATTGACATTACCAGAAAAAAGGGTAGAAAAATTCTGAAGAAAAGTTGAAGAACAGGCTTTCATTAAAAGCAAAAAATCTCCCAGCTTCCATGGCTATCAGTATGGGAAAAGCCTGCCTTATTTTAATAGCAACATGAAAGCACCTACTACAACAGGCTACCAACAGTGGAAAAACAGAGGAAAAACATAAAAAAATAAATGTAAACTATTAGTATAATACAGATTTTAGTACAGAATATAAGGATGCTGGGGACTAAGGCTTGGATGAAATGGTGATCAATCAAAAACTAGTGAGAACGAATCCTTCAGAGTTCACTGTAAAGAAATCCTAGTAGAACAGCGACATTATCATTATCATTATCACACTTTTGAAGTTTAACAATGACTATTGGTGTTTTATTAAGATAAAGTGCTTGTGTCAATTAAACCTGATACATTAGGAAGTACTACATTAGTAAGCCAGAAGGACACAAAATATTACTTTCAAAGAGAAGTTTCTAAGTTAGTGGACTTGATCATATGTAAGAATTTAGGGAGAGCTGACAGAATACTGAAGGGGTTTGGGAAACTGAAGGACATCTGGTGCTATGTCACTACTGGAAAAAATATAACTAGCAATATTTACAGGCCTCTCTAGAAATGACATTTAGTTGTATCTGCTTAATCGTACATCACTTTTTTGTAGGGAACCTAACTTTCTGCTCTTGCAGTACTTTGAAGAGTGGCATATTTGTAGAAATATTTCTGTGGTTAAAATTTGGGGATAGCAAAAAATCTGGCAAAACAGCAAGCATGGAGAAGGCTGGCTGCCCTGTAGAATGAGTGACCTGAATCCATGGGCATTCTAGGTCCAGCTTGTAACAGCCAATTCCAAGTGAGATACGCAGCAAACAGAAATGTAGGAGTATGGTTTGTTAAGGAGTTATTCTAAAAGAAATACAAAGAGTATGGTGAGCACACAATTCAGTGAGCTTCTATTTTGATTATGTGGAAAAAATTTAATTGTTGGGTGAATAAACAGAAGAGACATGAGGGCAGCTAAAACCATGTCTCTAGAGGACAGACAGAGATATTGCATACATTGCTTGTGCCTGCTTTCTAAAAAGTGTATTGAAAAATTGGAAAGGGTGAGATAAAAAGCCACAAAAGTTATTTGAAGGAATTTTTTACAGTGGAAGACTTACAGAGCCCCATCCATTTAGCTTATCAAAAGGAAAACTGAGAGGTGGTTTGATTACAGTACGTAAGTGCCTTCACAGAAAGAAAATACAAGGTAGTAAAGGCCTCTTTAATCTAATACAGAAAGAAATAACAAGAACGAATGGCTAAAAGCCAGACAAATTCCAATTGGAAATAAGCCACAGTGAGAATGATTAACTGTTGGAACAAACTACCAAAGGAAATGGTGGATTATCCATCTCCTGATTCAAATCAAGACTGGATGCTCTGATTGTTATAACCAAACACAAGGTAAATTTTATTCTAAATCAAGTTATTGAGGGAAATAAAGTAATTTCAGATATGCAAGAGATGAAACCAGATGAACTAGTTTCTCACTGGTTTCTCATTATTGGCCTAAAAAGTATTTCTTTTTTTCATATATATATATATATATATATAAATAAATCTATTCACTGAAATTAAAAAAACAATCATAGTTAGGTCTGAGGTGACCTTTACCTTTTTTATACCTCAGTTTCATAATTGCATGATGGTAACCCTTAGACGCTGTATACATATTTCACATATCCTCAAGTTTTCAAAAGGGAGAAACAAGGTAAGATTTCAAATACAAAGCACAGAAAACTAACAAAAATTAGTAGTCCAGACAAGCTGGTGTCCGCAATTTGCAATATCCATCAGAAGCTGTTTTGTTAGATTCCTTCAAATGTGCCCTGGCATGGACTGTAGCAGAATTGCTAAAAGTAAAATTAGGCCTGGCATTTTCACTTCCTCCCTATTGTATGGGAACAAGGTTTCTTCTTCTTTCACTTTGTATTTCTCCTACATACCTCCATGTCTAGACTGTTTTTATTCCTTTTTAGAGATACTTAGCACATCTCCATGTATGTAGGCACATTTTTCAGCAAAGTATATAGCCTAACTTTACTCTGCTATACCCTATCTGAGGGAGAAGGAGGGAAAGAAGTAGCTAAGATCAATACACCCTCTTGTGTCCTTTGTCTCATGACACAGTCATACATCCTGAAAAGTCCATACAAAGACTTTAACTAATTCCACAACACTTCCCTGTTCTGAGTATGTCTTTCATTTGAAAGTACATTACATGTTCAATGATGAGTCCTCTAAACCCCAGTTCAGATGTACTTACTAGTCAAAGCGTGGTAAGAAGTGTGTTCTCTGTGTCCCGTTTGCACCTCTGTGTTCAGCTGCTTTAAAACAAAGTTTGGAGAGGAAGAATCACACAGAACTCATTTTGCCAAACTGCACAAACAACATGCTCTTCCAACCATCTTTAGACATGTAATGTGAGTTACTGTCTGTCTATGTTGAGGCATAAGAAAATCTTCTGGTGCTCAAGTATTCTTTCAGAGTGTACCCTTCTTTCCATTGAAGCTCATAACCTTGTCTGGATTAGTATAAGTTAAAACATTTTAAAAACTCTTCATAGAAAACAAATTTATATAAACAGACATTCTCTTCAGATAAAGATTAGAAGAAAATATACCATAAATGTGTTTACCCTCAGAGTCTTGTATTGGTTAGAGCAAATGTTAAGGTTCTTAAAAAACATGAAGCAAAACAAAACTGGCTTAGAAAAAAAGTTTTGAGATGGTTTTATAAGAAAAAAAAAGGGCTTACTTTACTTTTCAAGCGTATTGTATACATGGGGCAGAGATTGGAGGTGTTAGTAGCAAAGCATACATTATTTTGAAATACCAATGCACCATTTGTACAGGGTGTGCACCTGGGTAGACCCAGGAAAAACAATGCCAAAGTTAATTATTTTGACACTCTCCCTTTGTTTTTTCTAAAGCAAAGAGAAAATGATGGACTTTCAACTACAAGTCTTGATACATGAGCCAAAGCACTAATTCAGGAACTCAGTTCACTTGAGAGGTAACTCTTTGATCCAAGAATCAGTGACTTCAGTGTAGAGCAAGACTGAACACAATGGCAACAACCTTGCTTGTTCCAGTTAGGGTTATAAGCATGTTGCTTAGATTAAGAATGATCCAGATTTTCAGAATGTACATACACAAGTAAGTGTGCAGTTAGATTTTCAAAGGGCTCCACGTCCCTTTTAACTACTACAGGCTCCACAATCATGACAGAACACAGGTCTCTCTGACTATTTAGAGGAATAGAGGCTGAAGTATTCAGCTAAATATAGGGTTTATTTTCCAGTACTGCTGAAATACCCATATGAACAAAGGAGATTAATCTTTAAATTTAGGTCCCACATCTATCCATAAGAACTCTGCCAAAGAGATTTAAGTAATTTTTTTTTTTTAAATAATGAAAGGTGACCTTCTTCTCTATGTGTTCAATGGCTAAGAAGTGGACTTAGAGAAACCAGACTAAATTCTCTGTCCTTCCTAAAGATGAAATTGTCCTTGAAGTACAGCTGCCAACCTTTGCTGCTATGTGCAATCATCTCCCCTTCTTTCTTCCCCTTATAGCAGTAGGAAGTAACAAAGACTTTTTGCATAGGTCTAAGAGGAGGGAGGAAGAGGGAAAGTCTGTTTTACATCATTAGAATTGTGATTGTACCTGTCACCAACAACATAGGTGGTTTAAAACTGTACGTATGATTTTATGAGAAAATGAAGTAATCAGCTATAAACACATTTAAACATAATCTTGCTCTGACATTTATTTTTAACGAACCAAGAAAGTCTGCACTCTTCTTGAGGTCAACAAGAACACAGAGGTGAACATTTTTGCTGTTAAACTGAATAGGATGAGTTGTATGTTAAGCAACACATAGTGGGACTGAATCTACCTTCCTCGCAGAGCTGAAAATTCAGTAGTCTTTGCCATCCTTTTTTCCAACACAGTTATGTAGCAAGTGTATTCAAAAAAATGCCCTTCTCTTAGAATTACTGAATATTAATAAGGAGAAAATGTTGCTTATTACTAATTATTTTAACTGGTAATTCTTGTTGAGATGAAAGCTTTAATTTCTATGAGAGTGGCCAAAGTGGAACAGGCCTGAAATACTACTTCAGTAAAGTGTAATTTAACACAATTGAATAGAAGCAAAAGTAATGCATTAGGTAGAACAGCTAAAGCAGAAGAACCACATTAATAAGAGGGAAATGCCATTGTTTGGACTCATCTGCCAGAAACAAGATGATCAACTTTGAAAGTCTAAGCTATTCGATCAGATGTAGAGGCAACTAGGACAGTAAGTGGCTACACAGCATAGAGACCAGAAAAGTGAGACATCTAGGTGCTGAGGTTTAGACAAACCCTATCTAAGCACTTGAATTAGGTGCCCCAATCGAGAGTCCATTTGCCAAACACTCCTTTTGCAGCTAACAAATAGAGCTGGGTATTTCCTATAGGCCCTTCAGATCCTATTTTGGCTGAATAATTGTTTTGCTCTGTGAGTCTCTCTCTATGGTCACAGGTTAGGGAAACAAGCCTTATTTCCCTGGTGTCTTAGTTAAATGTATACTTTCAGTTAGTGTTAATCCAGGGTTAGTTGTCAAGGTATAATACACAGTACTCTGGAGAAGGGTAAAACATGTCACTGCCCTTGCAGGTATTAGACACTAATCTCAAAAAGAGCAAAATCCATTCTTGGAAATACCAACATGTTTTCTGGCTAATCAATGGTAGTAGCTGAACTGATGCCTACTAGATAACTGATAGAGTAGACAATACCTACATTTTAAGCTCCTGAAAATTATCTGAAGTAACATGAATGTAAAGTAATATTGGCTAAAATTATTCTCAGGAGGCTGTGGACACCAACTCCTTTCAGTTGCTTTGAAAATCATCCCCATAATTTCCTAAGAATGTTAAAGCTTTTTGTAACTATCTCTACAGCTTTAAAAAATCCATGAAGGGGAGGTACTGGCATACAGTGAGTTTATGAAGGCTTAAAGATTATAAGAGAGACAAAAGGTGCAGGAAGACAAAGAGTTACTATTTGTATTCTCTGTAGACAGATGTGAAGAACATAAAACTGGAAATGACAATATGCATCACTGTTCCTTAGTCTGAGTTATTCTTTTCCTCTACTATTTTCTCTTGTCTTCCACTCTATATCAATATGCATAGGGTACATTAGACTTCAAAGTGAGGTACCCTTCAACCTACATACTTATATCCCTGAGCATAGGATTTTGTATACCTGAGAATTCACCAACCCATCTGAATCCAAGGTTCTTTCAAAGTCACATTGAGAGAAACCATAATTCCTTAAAATTGAGCTACTTTTACAATCCATAATGGCTCTTAATTTATACTCTCACTGGGGTGGAAGCTTCTCATGGTTAGTACTGTGTGCATGCAAAGTAAGAGAACTCAAAGAGCTTATAAACATACACACAAGTCAGGCAAATGAAGTACTGTTATCACTAATGACATATAAGTCCTGCCCACAGTATTTACTTGTTTCTGAAATACAAACTCTAAGGAAGATCTTAACAGTGCAAGTGAGAAGGTAAACTGACAAATGTATCTTATTCTGGAGTTGACGATGAAGCAATTCTACAAAAAATGTTTTTACAAATAAATTAGTAACAAAAAGAGAACCAGGGAGAATCTCCAGCTGTTACTTGATGCAGGAGGAAACTGCCACACTAGACAAGGAAAAGGCTGAGGTACTTAATCCTTCTTCACCTCAATCTTCAGCGATCAGGACAGTTATTCTTAGGGTACTCAGCCCCCTGAGATGGATGACAGAGATGAGGTGTGGAATGAAGTCCCCATAATATGGAAGGAAACAGTGATTTGCTACTCTGCATAGACACACGTGGTGCCTGGGGATATTATTTAGTGAGTAGAGTGGTATTGGGTGGGTGGTTGGACTCAATAATCTCAGCAGTCTTTTTCAGCCATAATGAGTCTATGATTCTATCATGATTCCAACACACAAATCATGGACTGCTAGGTAAATACTCCATGAAAAGTTATAAAACAACCTTGTTAGGTGCATAGGGTTTCTGTACTTCAATATTGCTAAATATACTGATGCAACAGCTTTAATTCAGGCATTACTTTGATGCCACTGTGCAGACAAGGGGTTGTTGGTGTGTATATTTGGAAACAAGAATACAAACAAAGTTTTTTGTGGGTTTTTTTTTAGCTTAACAACTCTTCAGTTGAAATTTGAGTTTGAAATCATTCCATTCTCACTTTATCAGAACTAATGACAGTATTTCTAGGTTAAAGTGGAGGGTGATTAAAATAATGTGAGTGGATTCTTATGTCACATCCATAACTGTGGTACTAGGAAAGCAAAGAAAGAGTTTACTGATTAAACTGGTATTTGATTAGACTCCTAGGCCATTATTTGAGAAGCTGTCCAAGATTTACCTATCACATGAAAATAGGGACAACTATTTCTGAGTAGGTGAGGTGAGATGCAAAGGAGTGGAATATATATATGTATCCATTGTTCTCAGTTTTAGTGAAGGTGATCTCTTTATGTTCCTTGGCTTTACATGGAGAATCAAGTTTGAGCAAGCAAAAGAATTTCAAAGAAAAAGTATCACATTTCACTGAGCTCTATAAGAAAGTGATGCATAAAGCATCTCATGATTTTTATGTTGCAGCATAAATCAGCTAAGTTTACTCATAATCACAATGAACACTATATGACATGAGGTTTGTATGGTTTAGGGTCTCGTTATTTGTCTGTTACTTAAACACCTCATAAAATTACTTTAGTGTCTGTTCTCTGTGTATATCTCCTGAATTCCTTATTGGAAGATATGGGGTTTCTTTTTTTCTCCCATCTCTGGTATTTATACATAAGTTCAGATATTTAAAGAACTCCCATCAAATACCTTCTTTTGCTTCTTACTAGATCCCATTTTTCCATTAATCATTTTACACTGAAAACATCTTACTAATAGACTGCCTCTTTTCCCTTTGATCAGTGACTCTTGGAATTGAAATGATGTGGAAACTTGATCTAATTTTAAGTCCAGAATTATGATTCTCTACAGGTTTCTCATGAGACAAATTTCTCACTCTGCCCTGGGGAGGACTGTGTTCCACATGACATACATGTATACATAGAAATACTTAAGATAGGGCAAACTAAAAATTAAATTAAAAATAATGTTATAATATTTAACTAAATGCTTTTTAATATTTCTAAATGGGAAATTATATCATCTATTCATTCACTGCTAGGTAAATGTATTTCAGAGGATTGATTACCTTTTAGTGAAAATATGCACTTCTGATAAACACTTTCATGATGTTCATGAGCTGCTCATCAAGTGTCAAGTCCTTATGAAGATAGGTAGGTGTATGTCCTTTATCACTTTTAATCAGGTGAAGACTGCAAACTAGGATCAAACTGCAGACTTGTGCAAGAAGCTGGAATAAAACAACAGCCACTTGAGAAGTCCTAAAGAACACAAGGAGGTCAAACTTATAACATAGGGGTGAAACAAAATGTGGAGGTTTGGACAACCCCACTGACCACATGTCTATATACTGGCACAAGGACAAGAGATATAAATGGGAGGATCTGGATTCTTTCCTAAGTGATCAAAATATTAGTAAAATGGAGTGATAGTGCTTTTATTTCCTCATGACTGGTCTGTAAGTATAGAAGACTATAATTTGTTCAGGAAGGATAAGGTAAGGAAAAACTATCCGTAATATGGACAGAGAGAGTTGCTGAAAGTCTGTTGGTAGTGACTACAAAGGAGAAGAATAGTGTGCTGCTGGGACAAGGGACGCAGCACATACCACTGGAGAAAGCTTTTTATGAGAATCAACAAGAATAATCCAAGACTCTGGCCTCAGTGTTAAGTGGCTTTCAACCACCCATATACCTATCAGGAAAAAAGATAATGGGTACGACAGTTTTGTTCCATTGGTCATAGTTTTTTTGATACATAAGGAGAAAGCATTCAGAGGGGAAGATCTTTTAATGATGATTCTAAATGATGTGAAAGAAATTGTTGAGAATATGAAGACAGGTGAAATAGGTGGAAGAGGCTATGGAATGGTCTCTGTGATTATTAGAAAATGAAGAACAGGTACAGGTAAAAAAAAAATGACAATTTTCAAGAATAGTAATTAAAAACTTGGAGAACTGATAATGAGAGTTTAAGATAGCGGAATAGAAAAAATGAACGCAACCATATCAGTGCCAAGTATGCAAGTGGAAAGGAATAACAAAAAACCACAAATACCACTAGGTTATCTAAAATGTCATTCATACAGGAAGAAAGCAAACTGAAAGGATAGATTACTGAAGAGTTTGAATCAGTAAAGTGTCTTTAGACCAAAACAGAGAATAAGGATTTAGGGTATCACATCACACTACTCAACCTCATGAAAATGCAGGCTACTTCGGACAAGTGTGACTCTTCTGTCCCCTAGTCCTGACTACATTCTTCTGCCGCTTCTCTTGGTGGGGTCTGGCAATGGTAACTGAGTCGGGTCAACTCATAACTAGACAAAGAAACCCTAATGTACCAAAAGAAAAAGGGGAGTTCTGTTGGATCAACACACTGATCTGACTTGCCACACAGTTGCCAGATCTAATGTGGCTGATACAGGTGGAATATGAAGCTAGGGATAAGGGCCAGCTATTAGTGAAAAGTAATACCTTGCACTTATTCTGAACTAAAATAACATAAAACAAAACTTTTATTTAAGTTTGACTTTTCAAACTATGTTTAAAAAAAGTTATCCTTGGGTACCTCACCAAGAGGTCAAAGTACTCTCTGCACAGAGAGTGGGCTATCCTGAAAACTTACTGTTGAGGGATGAGGCTCCAAACTGTAACAGAGCTACTGGGGTGCAGAGGAAGAAGGTGGCAGAGGAGAAGAAGGAATAGACATGAAATTATAGAGTATTGGAGCAAGAAATCAAGTCATGCGTAAAAAGAAAAAAGGGAAAAGGAAACAATTCTCTATAAACAGGCAGCAGGTGTTCAGATATGACAGAATCAAGAAATGTCATATGTCTGGACTTCAACAAAGCTTTGGACACTAACGCAAGCGTCCAGGGTGTTAATTTTATCATAAAGCTAGAAGATGAGTGCAAAATTAACTTAAGAAACCTCTGTGAACACCATGATGTTTTCAAACATGAATATGATCTACCGCTCTTTAAGGCTTTGCAAAAATGTTTGAGTCACATAATAAGGAACTTCAAATGATTAACCTAGGAGAAAAGGCAAAAAATATGACCAGCTAATTGAGACCTTTTTTCTCTAATTAAGATCTCTTTGTGAAATGAAGAGCAACACAGCTAATGTTTGAAACAGAAGGATTAATCCATAAAATACAACCCCACTTTCATGGTTTTCTATCCTTTTGTAAAAGCAGAAGGTGAAACAAGCCAAGCCTGAACAACATTTATAAAACAAAGTCATCATTTTAATTCCTGGACATATTTATTTACTAAAAGTATAAATTAGAAAACAACCAAAGGTTAAACCCAAAGCTGCAGCCATACCCAAGGTATTCCAAATGTGCCTGTTTAATATGCACTGCAGATTAACGGGTATTACACATTGATTCTAGCTGTACTTTTTAGAGGAGGTAGAGGAGGAGAAGGCAAGACACTGAGAAAAAAAATACAGTCTTTGATTCAAAAGCAAACGTGAGATTGTAAAATTGAAAACATGAAAGTGGAAGAGAATGGCTAATAACTATACTCTTTATCTTTAAATAAAACCAACAAAAACAAATCAACAAAAACTCGCTTCGCTCTATGTTCCAGTGTACTACAGGCAGGCATTATCCAGCCCCTTTCTGAATGTTGGCAGGAGAGTTTGCTTTCCCAACTCTGTGAAATTCTCAAATATAATGAAAACGCAGCTACCGTACTTTCTCAGCTCTTGGTAGATATTTTCACTTACTTTGTCATTTTCAGTGGGGAAACAATGGTGGCATCTGTGCCCTGGTGCCAAGTGCTCATTTGCATGCAGAGGCAGAGAGATATCCGTTTATTATCAATTTTATGCATTACTTCATTTCATGGTGTTAAAACAATTACATTCAAAGGGTTCAGCAGTCCACAGCCAAGCTATTCAGGGCTCCAGCAGCATCATATAATAACGTTATTCAGGGAGAGACACATACATCATAGTTTACTGACTTAGAAGTAAAAAAGAGAGGGAGAGGGAGAGAGAAGCAACTCCTATAGAGCTCAGTACAGAATTTGTAAAACATCAGACATATTACAATAAGCAGAGAAACCGAGGGAAGATGGACATGAAATTTATTAACTTCTGAATTACTTTCTAAGAAAGTTGGGGAAACTTTTTACACACAACAGTTCTACCAAGCTCTCTGACACATACTCTCGATGTCTTTTATATAACATTCTTCATCACCCATACTGCAAAGCTCCGATCAAACAAAGAACAGAAACTGTGCACTTCCCCTCCAAGACCTCAGAACACATACCTTGGAATGGCAAGCAAATGGTTTGGCTGAAGGGACTTTTGTGCTCAGAATACTCTTTACTTGCAGTGTATTTGCAATCTGATTATCTGGTTACTCCTGTCAAGGCTCTGCCAAGCCTCCCATGAGGAATTTACATTTGTCTATCAATTTACATTAGCTAAAACAGATGTCCATGTGATGGATTTTAAGTTTTAAAATGAAAACCTGCCCTACGACACCAGTCAACTCTCCAAAATACAATGAAAACTGTGGCTCACTAGTGAATAAATTACAAACCACATCCACCTTCAGAGTTACCCTTACAGGGTTTGGTGAGATGTTTCAGCAGAAAGCAAACAAACTACTTAACTGAGCATTTGCTGAAATTATTAGAAGTGCAAGAAAAAAATAAAAGCAATTTTTAGTAATACATCAGTGCCAGAGGAAAAAGTAGAATTAGTGCTGTATCTAGAAAATAAAAAAGTAATTACCAACTTTCTGACTATTATTTCTCTAATTATTTATTTTCAAGAAAAGTTCAGTGAATGACAAGGGAAGAAAGGTCTTTTTGAAGCATTTCAGCATAGATGACTCATGAAATAAGATACTGGAAGAGGACATTTATTTTCTCATTATCACAGACAACTGTTTGTTGAAGCACTTAGAAATTTCCCATCAGTTCTGGCTAGCAATAGTTGATATGCACACAGTGCAGTGAAAAGGTGTGGGACTGCCCAAGCCATGGAGAAATCCAAGTTGTGAAGTTGTCAACTGGATAAACCAGCTGATTCCTGGTAAGGACTCGGGAGTAAAACAGAATCCATAGCAATTCTGAAGCTATGGGCCACACTTAAAAGTTTTGGGGGAAATACATTCTAGGCTATTGCAAGGCCAGAGTACTGACAGAAGCAAAGGACAGTGTGTGGTTGAAGTGAGGATATGTCTAGTGTAGGGAGTGGTACCGAAGAGCCCACCACTACTTGAGCTGCAGAGCCAGGCTGTTGCCTTTCAGCCTTTCCTCATGGGGAGTGACTCATGCATCAGTGTCCCAGAGGAGAGTCAGAGGCAGCATATTCCTCAGTGGCACCTGACAGGTTTCCTGTTTCTGCTCTGAATACCTCAACAGCCATCACTTCCTTCCGAGCTATCTGGCCCTGCCCCTGCCATAGCCACCTTCTAGCATTAAAGCATTCGTGTTACCAACAGCAGCCCAGCTGTGCCACATCTGCATGGTCTGCAAAAGCCATCTCAAAAGTAAAGTAAATATTTGATAAATTGGCCCAAGTTGATTCCTCATTAGGCTGCCAGCAATGTCTTGTCTAGCCAGTTTAAAGCTAGGGTGGCTATCTTTATATTACATTGCAGTCACAATATTTATCTTAAGGGCAAGTAGAATGACTATTACTAGTTTTATTAAGCTATACAAATGAAGAAAATTCCAGAACTGAACAATTTGATCTAAGTGTTATGTCAGTAGGTTCTAGTTTATTTTACTCTGCAGGGCTCATTTGTTCACACACAGGTCTATGGTGATGCCTCGGTACCACTTGCTGCTCACTGGTTTGATTCAAGCATCTGGGCATAAAGAAGTGTGTGGTAGCCATACTGCTGTCACCTGTAATGGAAGACAGTCTCACACACACCAGGTTCTTCAGTCAAACTCTTCCTGTTACACAAATTGAACATCAAGGAAAATCATAATAATTTCCATATTATTTTGCTCTTCATGTCTTTGCTATATGGTTTATCCTGCAAGCTCTTCAGAGAAGTGTCTTTTCATTGTCATGGCTACATGATGAAGTCCTGATAACTGACCATGGGTCTGAAGATACAAATATCAGCTTAACAATAAAGCCCTTCAAATTTAACTAATGGTTAATTGGCCTTTGAAATAAACCTAGTTTATTATATAGTTGTCCATTGGAAAGGAGAGAGAATGATAATCAACAGGAAGAGGTTTTGGTATTTGGATGGCAACTGCAGAGACATGAAAAAGAAGGGTCCAGCAAAAAAATAGTGTATTAGACCAAAGGGATACATGTGTGGAGCTGTAAAGACAGAAAAAGGACAGTCTGGCAGGAAAAGAAGTTGCAGCTTACTGGAAGAATGGAGATTTGCATGCTTGATTTTAACTTTCTTCCTATATCTGACTAAAAAATATATTTAAAGTCCTATTTTATTATTGACAATCTCCTCTTTTTCTAAAAAACACATCCCCACATACTGCGTTACATGCCAGCATTCTTAGAGTTCAGTGTTGTCTTTCCTTCTTAACACAAAGCATATAGGAATTAATCAGTTGGTGCTTGTTAATAAATTAACTTATTTCTGTTTAAGAGGCTTATGGAATAAAAAGAAAAAAAAAACACATTAAGAATGAATCTTGAAATGATTACTGTTCATGAGTTTTCAAGAGAAGCATCTTGGTTTTATCATACTAAATAGGTATATTTAGATTGATTTAGTCCATCATAAGAATTCAAGGGCCATACAAAGACACTGACTGTATTCCTAGTCTGAAATATCCTGTTTCCATTAGTTATCAATATGGATGCTCTGGAAGAAGTCCAAGAAGTACCATATGCAACAATGATATCTGCACTGTCTACCTTGTCTTATGCTACTACATTCAGCAGACACTGACATGAAAATCTTTGAGACTCCAAAAGCTTTAGGAGATAATTTTACTTCAATCTAACTAGAATACTTAATTTTGCACAATGTGCTAGAGAGATCTGTGAAAAATTAGCTAAGCATTTCATACCACAATTTTGACAGAGAAAAATCTATAATAACCAGTGAGTACTCTCTTTACTTCCTGATAGCTCTGGAAGGAGAGCTCTAGTTTCAAACTGGAAACAAGTGAAAAGTTCAGATGAAAGATACTTTCCCTGTTCCTTTAGTACCTCCAGGTCTCTTTTGCTCTAGTCCCTAAATAAGGACAATACTTTGGTAAATTACAAAATTTTAGTACCACACTACTTAGTCTCTGTATCTTACATCACAAAGAATTACAGAATGGTTTGAATTATAAAGGACTTTTTTAGTTATCATCTAGTCCACCTACCTGCCATGGCAGGGACATATTTCATTAGATCAGGTTGCTCAAAGCCCTGTCACCTTGAACACTTCTGGGGATGGGCTATTGTCCTGATTTTGCCATGATTTGTAGGCCGTTAGCAGTTTCAAGTCGGCCAGGGTAGCTGACTTGAGTGGCTAGCAGGGGTATCTCATACCATAAAGGTCACGCTCAGTATTGTTCTAGTCTGATTAGAACAAAACTAATTCTGTTCAGTGCCTTTGCTTTCCAGCTGCAGCTCCTCTAAGTCTCTGATAAATGTAGTGTACCAGATCGGCATGCAAAGTAAAAGGCCACAACTGGAGAGAGGAGCAGACAGTTCAGGTAACTCTAAACTGACCAACAAGGTATTCCACTCCATACATGTTATATTCAGTATAAAACTGAAGTCCCTGAAAACTTTCCCATCAAGCCTGGGCCTTGGGGTTTCTTACATAAAGCCTAAGACTCAAACAAGGCAGGTGCATGATTAAACTACTTAGCACCTAATTAACAGCAAATACAAAAAAGAAGAGGTTTAGGTCTCCACTCTCTCTAAAGGCTGAGCACCTGAGCCATTTGGGGTGATGGGCTGGTAACTCTCCTTCTAAGGATCAGAAGTCCAGCTCTGCTGTTGCAGGACTATGTCTGTTCTTCTTTTGGTCTTGATTCAAGAGTTCCTGAATCCAGTTCCAGGATCCAGGCCCAGAGTCTGATTCCCGTCTGCTGCTGAGTCCTTCTGCCACAGTATCAGTGGTGATGGTGACATAGTTGCCATCAAGGACAGTTTGGGCTTGGTACTGGTTTTGTATATATTTTGTTTTATTGTTATTATTTTCATTAAAGTAGTTTAAGTTTTCAATACCATTCCTCAAGTCTCTCTCTCTCTGTTAATTCCTTTTTGCTTCCTTGAGTGGGGGAAAAGGGCATCATAGAGAACATCTGTCACTGGATTAGTGGTTGGCCCAGCCCTAAACCTTGACAAGTATAAAGGGGGAAGATTGCTGAGGAGAGGGGCTACTGCTTTTTGGACTTTCATGTCTCCTGATCATCCTCCTCCTCCTGCTTCTCTCCACACCTGGATGAGTTTATCATTCTGCTCCTGAGGACTGCCTTCCTGTTTATTGTGACTGCTGTACATTTGCTGGGCTGAGTACAACATTGTGTACTCTACATTGGCACTGATAGCAGTTTTGCTGTTTTATTAAATCTGTTCTCATTTCAACTCATGGGTCTTCTCTCATTTTTCTGATACCCCCTTATCTGCTGGGAAGGGATCAACAGCTGATATAGCAAGTGCTATAGTTTAGCCCTCGATATCAGCTAAATCTAGACAGGCATCCGTAATTTTCACTAGGCAACATGTTCCAGTATCTCACCATCCTCATCGTAAAGGATTTCTTACTTATAATCAACCTAAATATACCCTCTTTCAGGGTAGACTTCTGCATCTAGAAGTAAGTTAAACAAGTCACTAGTACTGCTAAATTTTCCTTAACATTTCAGCTAAAAGTTCAGATCTATAAATTGTTACAAAATGCTATATGTAAAGATGTTTACATATATCTGTGGAAATACTGGACACACTCTATGCCGGAATAAGTTACTGAAACTCCACTAACACTGAAAGAGATATACTAGGTTTTGTCAAAAGAGATTTTTGTCTCTATGAATGTAAGAAACACAAGATTAAGAGTCATTGGAAGAAGAGAATGAGAATATGTTATATTTAAGTATGCAAAATTAAGCCCCTGAATTAATTATTAAAAAAAATCCCTTGTAAAACAGTGAACCATATGAAACAGAAGAACAAAATTATCTCCTACTTGCCAGAATATTGATGGAACAGTGAAGATACTTGTTCAATTTGTAGGTGATCAATGTCAGCTGTCAAAACCCCACATCATCAACAGTTCATATTCCAGTGTCATCACTTCATTGCTAGCCTGCAGTGATGCTAACCCCCACAGTTCCTGCTGTCTCAAAATGGGAGTCTAGGATGGGTAGGGCAGTCATTTACTAAGTGGCAGCTCATAGTCCAGCCTGCCTACCAAAGGAAAACAGATCCTAATATGCACACACATCTAACAAAATTTAAGTGAGGCTAGTAAAAAAAAGACTTTATATAAACAAGCGGAGAAAGTTTGAGTGATGATGAGCATCTGCAGCTTCCATTATGATCCCCAGTAGCTCTAGGTGCACAGCAAGTGTTTAGTTGCTATCTGGATTTGGCCCATACACAGTAAAGACACATTGTTCACTAATGCACTGCTGTTTGTGAGTCTACAAACAGCAAATACATAACAAATATATAGCTAAATTGCACAGCAGAGTCTTGCTTTACTCCCTATTTTGATTTTTTTCTTGTCTTAGGTTTTGATGTTGCTCTCTGGTTTGTCATAAGAGTTAAATAATCTTGCAATTGGATGCTAATACATTCAGGGGAAATGTCAAGATTAATTTTCATCTTTTAAAATATCCCCAAAGCCACAGTGTATACCTTTCTGGGGCTGTTAACAGGAAATCAGTTTTCAGCCCAGCCTGCAACTGGAACACTTCCATGCATAAAGGTACTCAGGGCAGGCAGGTGGCAGGTTGTTAATTCACCCCCTGCTCATTCCTAGAGGTGGCATGATAAAATGAGCCACATGCTTATGACTTTAATGTGCTTGGTGCTCAAAACCAAGATGATTTCAGGACAAAATAGCATCCTTGCTAGCAGTTGGCTGAGACATCAAGAACAAGAAGAAGAATTTCTAAGACCTTATTGGTGAACATATGGCAGACTCTGATTTCCTTACTAAATCAGATGATATTACTAGCACTGGGTCATTATGCACACATTGTAATCTATCGTTAAGACCAACAAAGTAATATTTAGCTAGTGTTTTAATTGTACTACTGGGATTTATCTCTGCTTTTTGAAGGAAAAAAAAGTCCAGGAAGGAAGGAAGAGTGGTGAGCTTTCAATTTTAATAACAGGAGATTGGCAATTTTGACAAATGACACTAAGAGCTTATTCAGATAATGTCTACATATATCTATATTTGCACATATTTTCGGTGTTATTTAGGAGATAGGAAATGTTTAAATTATTCATACTGTTCCAGCTCTTCCCTGAAAAGTACATTTTTCCTCCCTCTATATATTGCTTTTAAAATGCAAGCTGGCAGCATACATTTCAAACAATCTTCTGGTTTGTTCTACAAAGCTTGCAGGCAGGCCATCATCACCTGTATTTCTAAACTATGAGGACAGTGTAATGCACATGTGCATGTGTTAGACAACTGATGACATACAGGAAGGAAATTAACCTCTTGGCCTAGAAGTCAAGTGGTCCCTCACAATGCCAATGCATATGGCTACGATCAATTAAAACAAAGATGCATCCTTCTCATCTAGGATGCTCAGAGATCATAGAAAAAGAGTTACATGGTGGTAGAACCTGGGGCTTCTAGGTTGGTTTTTTTTGGTTGTGGAATTTTCCTGGTGTGTTTTCTGATTCACCAGTCCTTCCCACATGATTTGTGAAACATGCAGGCTGCTGACATGGGTGCTCTTTATCCAGGGTACAGGACAGAAGGGAAAGATGTGCAATTCAACTGTAGGGCAGTCACCACAAATGTGTTAAATGCACTCATTTTGCAATGTGTTAGGCAAAACTGTTCAGACAAATCCCATATCTGTCTCCAACAGCTGGAGATAAAGAACTCTGTTTTCTTTTCTGTCAGGGTTAATAAAACAAGCAACTTATTAAATAGCATTTTGGCAAACACAATGGATAATGAATCCTATTCTATAGTTAAAGACTTTTAACAATTAAAAAGATTTATGAGCTGAGCTTTGCAGTACACTAGTGCTGGAGGAGCAAAGCCGCTCCTGTGCAGCCACAGGCAGAGCAGGCAAGGCCCACATCCAGCCTGTCCTTGCTGAGGAGAGGATGGGCAACTTGAGAGGAGTCAGGGGAGCCTGGCAGGTAAACGTGCAGCTTGAGCTCACAAGGACAGCAAGAGGGGCTCCCCAGGATCCCAGCCTTTTGCTGGGACTGGAACAGCCGGGTAGTCAGATACCATGGCCCCCCAGCCCATTGTTCCCCATCAGCTACAGTACATGTCCAGCGTCTGGTTTGTCAATCATCAGATTCAATGGCTGTTTGCCTGGGAAGCTGCTGACAGGGGGCTAGGGGGGCTTGCCAGAGCTTAATTACCGTACCTCATTAAAGGGTTTCTCATTCATATTCAGTAAGGAATCATTTGAGTAGACAGATATGTCTTTGTTAGATGAACTGAAAAACATACTTTTAAAAAAAATCTTTACCACTTACGTATTTACATTTTGCTTGGTTAAAGAACCCTTTTCATTCTGCTTAAGAGAGAAAGAGGGCAAAAAAGGAAAAAGAACAGGAAAGAAATAAAATGAAAGGAAAATTAACTAGAAAGAGTTTGCATTTGTAACCTGACAGGCACTTTTTATGAGGAAAAAAACAGATTTCATTCCATAGACTCAAATCCTGCTTTCGTTTCTACTCAGTTCACAAAGATGCACTAAAGCATGTGTGAGGGGTGACTTTATTTCTATGAATGAAGGCTGGAAGGGTTAAAATTGGCTAATTTTCTCCTGGCAAATGTTTGGTTAAAAATGTGACTGCTATTTTTCCTTAAAGGAAAGGATTAGGAAAATGTTGCACCTAACCTTTTTGTGCAGGTTTTCTGTTGTTAAAGTTAAAAACTATAAAGCTAGAGCCTTAACCAGAGGAGCTTAGTGCAGCCTCCCTGACTCTGTGTTTGCACTGGTAAGTGCATAGATTGGAGTCTTGTTCTCACTGGTGATATTTTTCCACCAAAGACAGCATTGGTTCATATTCACTGGCAAGCCTAACAACAAACCCATCCTTCTGTGGATAAATGGCCTAAATAGGAAGGAAACACCTTTGTAATCTGCACAAAAAATTCCACTTGATTATATTTTTATAATCATTAGTTTTGCATGTACTTTTGTAAAAATAGAGGTCCAAATCAGGATAGATCAAAACAGTGGTTGAAACCTCAGCTATTGAGCATAAAGACATTTCTGGCTTCCAAAGTAAACATTGGTGTTTTCCTAATTTCTCATTACTAATGATATTACCTGTTGCATAGGACACAGTAAACCTTTTTAAAATGCTGATATCTCAGGAAGAATAACAATGTGAAAAGCCATTTGATCTGTGTAGGAGTGAGTATTTAGTCCTGTTTACATGTGGCTGATCTGGAGTTAGAAGAAAAAAAATGCTGAGGAAAAGCAAAGAGATGATATACCCTCTCTTGTTTCAGACACCTGAACTACACAAGGCCAAGATTTTCAGTGCCCAGCAGTTCAGGCTGACTGGTTTTTTGCCTTTGAGTTTGCACTTTTGGAAATGCAGCAAGACATGAAGAGAGAACTGTGAAGAGACCTGGTGTGGTAGTTTACCCTCATTTCTTTCTCAGAAATGATTTTAGAAGAAATTAAAAAGGACATTTGCCTAAAGGCAGATGCAAGGCACAAGGAAATTTAATCCTGCATGGCTAAAGTTTGGCCAAATTATGAGTGTCTGATAACAGGGTCTTTTATACGTAATGCAAAGTATTTGGCAACTTCAGCTATCAGCAGAGGAATACAGAAGTTGGGGACACCGTATTTATTGCTGGTTTATGACAGGGAGCAGCCATTCAAACCACAGGATTTTGACAATGTATATTGACAGCTAACAACAGCCCAGCTCATTAGAATCCCTCTGCCAGAAGACTGCATCAATTCCATAATTGAGAAATAAGTGCATCACTCCAAGTCAGTAGTCCCTACACTCTGTTGAGCTGAAGCAATTCCATCTCAGTATAATAAGGCATGAAGCCTAACATCGTGTACACTAATAAAAAATACTATCTTTTTATAATGTGATCAAATTTGAGTTCCTGTTGGCACAATAACCTGGAGTTTCCTGATATCACTGCATTTAAAACCTCAATTATAGCTCTATGTTCTGCACAGTCTTTCCTTGAATACATAACAGATGTTTATATTGAGATGAATGCTTTGTGGACCCAGAACTGTCATCAGACCTCTCATAATCACATTTTCACCTATGCATATGGTGTACACCTGTGGTTTGTTGGAATTGTACTCAGTTGCAGTGTAGGAGGTTTAAAGACAGCACTATTTTTATTCTTTTGTAGTATTTTTCATTTACATTCTGTTATACCTAATGTGTTTTTTTGTGTTCAGTATGCAAAGCAAATGCAGAAACACAAGAACAATCAAGTTTTTTTTTCAAAGCTGCACATGCCTTTACGTTTTGCATAGAATAATACACAATTTGGTTAGTAATATTGTATGTAATAAAATATAATTTCAATATAGGCAAAATTTGAATGTTCTGAGGATATGTCATGGGACAGTAGTAGATTTCTCTGCTAAAGATATACAGAAGGATGCTAAGAAAACCAGCCTAGAATAGAAAGTGGAGGTGTATCATATACATGTGGGGTTTTATATTTATCTATTTTTGAAAGTAAATGCACCTTCAAATGCATTGCCAGGAAACTGTGAGAATCTATTTTTCGTTCCTCATTTGCAGATACATCCACTTTCCTGTGAAAGGTTTTCAGTGGTGTGTATTTCCACAGTGCTTTCCACACACCATAACCACCTAATGTCAGGGCACCAAGGGATGGGATTTAGACCACTATAGCCCACAAGCTCTGCCCTCAGAAGGTGAAACATCAGATGTTCTTGGGAACTGGATCCATATCATTGCAGAACTTAGAATGAAACACATAGTAACTGCTGGAATGTGTATGTTTGCCTGTGAAGACCATTCTCACACAGAAAAAAATTGATGGACAGAGAAACCAACTAGTCCTAATGGGACAAAACAACCACCAGAAGCCTAAACACAAAGATGGTTTCTTTTAGTTGCTGGCTTTCGTTATCAGGTACCTGTTATATTGTGCATCAGCTGTCTGCTACTACAGACAACTGAATAAAGAGTCAGCAAAAAGAGGAAAATGGAGTAAGAAAGGGAAAACACAAAAAGAGGTGGTAAAAACCTTCTAATCCCAAGCAAGCAGCGTCACTAAGGCCTTCATATGAGAAGAACACAGAGAACATGGAAAACAACCTGTTAATGAAAAATAGTGAAATCCTAGTGGATTCTTGCTATGAAATTTGAAAGTGTGTCCTGTGATATTGCATTCGTGGTCTTACAATCAGCTTAACCCAACACCTAATGAAGCTGATGGGATTCCTTCCTCCAGTTGATGGGTCAGCAACTAGTGATCCAAATAAGCATTTTTAAATCTGTGCGCAGTTGTAGATTAGAACTATTAGTTTATGTGGTTTACAATTCCAGCAGACAAATCCTTCTTCTAATTAATTAAAACACCGATGAAGAATCTAAGGTAGCCCATCTTACCTAGCCCTTTTGCATAAGCTGAATATTAAATAAATTACTGGCCAACATGTATGGCAAGCTCTATATTGTAGGGCTGAAATGTCAAAATTCACAATCTATACAATGAAGAAGCAGCTGGGAAACTCGAGCAATAAGGATTACTCTTTTTCTTTATCACATCCCCAGTTGTGTCATCCTACAGTACAATTATACATGGAATAAAATCAACAGCAAAATCATGGGTAAGAGACATGCTATAAATGCAGTATTAGACTTAGCAGGTCTGCATACTTCTGCAACAGGATTTTCAGATGTGTATAGGCAAGATCTGTGTTTCTCTGAACTGTACAAATTGCATCTCTGTTTGCTATGTTCTGCTGTTTGTCATATACAGTCAAAGTAACTTTGGACTTAAAGAGATGAGCAAAGGACTTACAATAGACAACAACAGATTCCAAGCATCCACTTTTACCATAAGCAAGGATAAAAATCCATAGCTGGGTCCCAGTTTTAAACTCAGAAGAAATGTGAGGACAGTTGTATGCAACACTTTCAGCATTCAGTGGAAGCTGGTTTCTGAACCACTGACATACACAGTTCTATGAATAAATTGGTTCAGTAATGAGCAGAATCTTATGATGTGTTTCTGAGATTTTTTTTAATAGTTATATTTAACAGTATATTACATAAATGAAGAAGTAATGGTGCCAAACTGTGAGAAAAGTACTGGGAAGGACCTTGAAATGATAAGCATTTAGTATCCCAATACCAAAAGCAGAAAAGGAAACAACCTTCACCATCTTTTAAGCATGATATTTTGCAGAGGTTGCTAAATGAATATTGTATATGAATGACTACCAAAAGCAAGTCTTCTGATTCAAGCTGCTGGTCATTTTGCTTGTGAATTCCCTGGTTAATGATCTCCTTAATGTTTAATGGTCTCCATCTGATTGTCAACTCCTGTATCTTAGGAAATAGGAATAAACACTGCCTCCAGTCAGGCTCCAGAACTGTTAGCTCAGGATGAATATATGGATAGCCTCTAGTTTTGAGCAGAGTTTTATTACTTGATTTTACAATGGTTCGTTAGTTGTATGTCTGCATGTAAATACACTACTTTTCCCTTTGTTCCAAATATTGCTACTTTCTGCTATGCATCTTTACGTAGTGTTGCCTCCATTAAAAGTAAACAGCTTCTTCAAGGCACTACCACTACATACAGTGTAACTGTTGCTCCAGTAAGTACCTCACTTTTGCAGTAAAAAGTCTTCTGCAAGAGGCCATGGAAAATTAGCCTTACTTAAGTTTAGTAACACACTGGCTTCTTGATATATCTTCCTTCATTAACTTATTTTTTGTGGCCACAGCTACTTAAAAAGCACTATGCTAAATGGGTTTATTAGAGGATATTGCTATAGGATGAGTGCTGTAATGGTCACCTCTAATCTAGCAATGTTATGCTCACAGAGCTAAACAGCATAACCTATTCTATTCCATTCCGTTCCATTCCATGCACTCACTATAAGTCAAATAATGATGAAGTCTGTCCAGCTGCAAGCAGCCACAACAACCAGATCCAGCTCTGCGCTGGCTAGGTCATCAACAGACAGGCTGTGTAGGTGGGCTCTCAACAGGAAGCTGGTGGTGTCAGTCCAGTCACTTTAGAAATGGTTGTCTACTCCTAGGAAAGGAAATAATTGGCATTAACCAAGCTTCCATTTTGGAAGTTTCCTCTGACAAAGTGCCTGATCCTGAGAAAGCTCCAAGAGATGAAACACTGATGGCTCAGTGCGATGCACTTTGTAGCACTGCTGTCTGTGGGGATAACCTTTATTCTCCAGAGTGTGAAGATAAGTCAACAAGTTTTTAAATGAATTTAGCAGGTCTTTAGGGAAGAGGGAGGTTGCTGATGATCATGGTGGTGTGGGGGAGAAGTTGGCTGGCCAAGTGTCCATCTGAAACCAAATGACAACTGTCTCTCTTTAAGAGTCTATGTGTGCCTGGGAGATAGCTGCAAGGGAGGGCTGAGGATTTTGCTTTTTTGCATGCCCACCTGAAACCACCTGAGAGGTCAGTGTTATGAAGTTACTCATGATGTTATTCAGGTACAAAGAAACTTCATTGCTTGTTTTTTAAATTGATAAAAGAAACTATGAAAAACACTCTTCTAGCACACACTTAGTAATTAGTTTGCCAAACTGGTGCAATGAGAGCAGAAAGCTGTCAGTGTATGTCTATTCAGTTGAAGAAGCTCAACATTCTGATGCCAGTTCAGTTTCAAGAGACAACATGTCCTTGAATGTGGATCTATTCTATTCTACAAAAGGGATTGAGGAGGAACAAGTGCAGCACAATTATCCTCTATAATCCAGAAAAACAAGGCTGAAGAGAGCTACTATGCAGAGGAGGGTCACTGATGTTTAACTTAAGCCCTATACTAGAAAGGGCTTCCCATGTGCCATTTATTTATTTTGTAATGAAATAAGTGCCATAAAGGGAATACCTTGATTTCCCTGCTGCCAGGCAACTCATTTGCAAATTACCCCAGAACTGCTACTTTCAATGAAAGGAGTAACATCAGCTGAGTCTGGTTTGTACACGAAATGATGAAAAAGAGGGACAAATGTGTGCAGGTAACAGGACTTTTCAGGCTCCAAGTCAGACAGATAAAGTTCTTGTACATTGAGCTGAGAAAGAGCTTGGCAATGCGTCACTGTTACCAGTCCCTCCCTAGCTGCAAAGGCCAAAACCTTCAGGAAGATCACAAATCTCAGATGAAAGAGCACCAACACATAGACAGTGGCTTTTCACAGAATTGGTTGTCAAGCTTAAAATAGATGAAGTAGGATTTAACAATAATGTAACTCGTGTTGAGTGAATGGAAATTTTGCATGATGTATGACTTCAAAAAAGGCACTGCATGTAAACCCCTCTTGATCCCTTCCTGTTACTTTAGTTGCTCAGACGACTTTAAAGATCTAGACCTAATCCACCGGCTGGGGGTAGTGATAGGCATCTGCTCTGTGGGATCAGCTTGATAGGAAATCACATGCAAGGATGGATGTTTACAAATCCTCTTCCCCATCCAAGAAAAATATACTTGGGAAAAACAACAGCATGTTGGATTCATACCTACCTATGTAAAGCAAGTCACTGATTAAGTACCACTTGCCAGTTCTGTAAGTGCAGGATTCTGTTTCAGAACAGATGTTGTAGCAGGATTTGATCCCTTTGGAGTCTGTGTGTTCAACTTCATTACAAATTAGAAACAGATTTTGCATTATATACTTTAAGCATCAGAAGCTCTTAATTTCTGCAAGTCTTATTTCCCACTCTTTCATACACTTGTTAAAAGAAATAGATATAACCTAGAACTTCAGAGTAAGAGCATTTCTAGAAGGTTTCTTAAGTCCTTGTTCTCAGTAAAATATAATTATTAGTTTGTCAGGATAACAAGGCTGCTAGAGCACTTCAAGGCAATCTCATGATTTTTGTGATGGCCACTGATGAATGCAGATGTTGACACATTTTAAATGACAGCATTTTTGCCTGTGGTCTCATGGGGGCAAAAGTACAAGAAATCTCATCAGCAGTCTTCTGTTACAGGAGAAGACAAGAAAAAAGTACCAATAAGGACTAAAAAGTGAAGTGTGTTTTCCTTACTATATTTATTTTGCAAATATTTGTTCTCTGTCTGGGTACAGAGCTCCTTTTAACCTTCCACCTGCTAGATTAAAATGAGTGAACTTGTTGTGTTACATTTTTTTGCCTGTAAATCAGGAAATATCTTTGATTACCTTAATACTAGTCATTCAGAGTCTGCTATCTGAAAGAAAGTTAAATAAATAAATGCTTGCACTTACCTTACTGGAATTTACCACTTAGCGCTACTGATTCTGTAGTTCTGCAGTTACCAGTTACAGAAGGAATCTGTGCAAGAAATTATGTTCAAGAAATCCCAAGAGATTTTATTTACCTTCAGACTATGATGTCTTACTTTGTGGTATGTAGAGTTAGGGCTTGGATTGATTCATTCTGCTTCAGAAATAGTCACCCAGGATCTTCATAGAAACTGTGTGATAAACATCCCATCTGTAGCCTTATTAATATCTTCTTGTCTTTGTATCACTGCTGTAATGCAACTTTGAAGCTGCCACTGTTGTTTTTTTTATACCACAGGAAAACTGTAACTGCAGGGAAGAGGGAGAAGTAGAGTAATGGATGTTACAGGTTTTTTTCCCTGTAATTAAGTGGTTTACCATATCAAACATACTTTTGGAGTTACAGTGATACCTTGGAAAGAAAAGAGTATCTTAATAGCATCTCTCTTCCTTTTCCCTAGCTAATTATTTAACAGTTACTGCTACCCTGAAAGTAATTGTCTTTGAAATACTTTCTTTTGTGAAGACCAAGTTATCCCACCAACACAGGTTGAATTTCAAATTCTGAACATCAAACTCAACAAAATGTCCTTTCCAAGAGTCATACAACAAAACATTGATCTCTCACTTTTTTTCAGTGAGCAACTTCAATTTATTCTGAATGATGCAGCAAAAAATGTAAAAACATTTTCTTTTGCAATCAAGGAATGAATTAATTAGTAATGAATTTAAGCATTTTTTGATATTTTCCAAATATGTAGTCATCCTGACATGGTGATGACATTCCTGGAGTTCTCCTCAAAGCTCATCCTTTGATGAGCAGGCTGAGATTCTGACTTATGCTGAGTATTATCTTACTGTTGGACAACATTTTATTTCAAAACTACTTTCTTAAAAATTATTTTTATGGTTTTTATTCTGCTATGGAACCACAGTGAAATGTCAGGTGTATTGTCAGTGTGAAGAAAGTTATCAGAGGTATGACACCACTGTTACAAAAGGTCACATGATTTTGAGACATCTACTTATATGGATATTTATTTTGCAGATTAAAGTATACCTGAAGTAGCCCAGATGTGCATTCCATGTCATTTGTACATCAGTCAGAAATAGTCTATGTAGTACATAGGAGACTTCATTTTTTTCAGTATTGCCTGTTTTCTTGATAACCTTTTTCAGTATTGACCAGTTGTTGCTTTTATTATGAGCACTGCTTTTGGTGTTATCGCATTTAGTCTTGATATATTTTGTGATCCAGAAAAAGTAGATTCACAGAAGTCTCCTATCAGCTACAAGACAGCTATCTAGTATGCATAGTGTAACTTTTACTTTTCCTGAATGTTTTTGTGTGCCATAAAGTTGTCTTTAAAATACACAAAATGTGCCTTTGCTTACTAGGTAATTTTGCACCCTCTTCTGGCCAAGACTTTCCCTTTTTAGGCATAAATCTTCTGGTATAGGTGGATTCAACACAATGTTTTTCCAGTATTAACACCAAGTGTTCACACTGAAAAGTGTATGTAGTATACAGGCAAACTCCTCCCTACTAGAGAAACACCCAAACTCCAAATCCTTCACAACTTTTTCAGCCATGTTCTGACCTGTTATATACATGATCTAGACAGACTAGAGAGATGGGCAGGGAGAAACTTAATGCACTTTAACAAGGGTAAGTGTAAAGTACTGCATCTGGGAAAGAACAACCCCATGGATCAGTACAAGTTAGGAACTGATCTGTTGGAAAACAGCCCTGGGGAAAAAGATCTAGGTGTCCTGGCGGATAGGAGGATGNACAAGAGGGAATGGGAGTAAGTTGGATCACAGGATGTTTAGTATTAAGATGAGGGAAAAACTTCTTTCCAGTAAGGGTGATGGAGCACTGGAACAGGCTGCCCAGGAGGGCTGTGGAGTCTCCTTCTCTGGAGACATTCCAGAGCTGCCTGGACACATTCCTGTGTGAGCTCATCTAGGTGATCCTGCTCTGGCAGGGGGGTTGGACTAGATGGTCATTCTAGGCCCCTTCCAACCCCTAATCTATACTGTGATACTGCGTACAAATGCTTAATAGCTACATCTAAGAAACAACAAAAAAGTATGCTGAAACAAGTATCAGAATACTACTACTTGCTCCTCTCTTTCTCCTTGATTCCTCCTACACTAATTGCATGAAAATATCTTTAGCTATGATGGCATAAGAGCATAAGCAAGACAAGGTCTGTAGGTATATACTACCTTGAGCAACGAATCTTGGTTTGAGAAGAGCTGAACAGTTTGACTGCTAGCCCTTAAAAATCTACTGCAGCAGGATCTAAAGCAGCAGATGTTCAGCTGTTAGCTTCATGACACCGTGCTTATTGAACCTCTACCGAATCTTTTAATCTATAGGCATTTCTTTTCCACTTTTGAAAGGCCATTGATATTTTACATTGTTGTCAGCCAAGACATCACCATTTTTTGCTGCTAGCTCATTATCTGTAACAATTTTCAAAAGATGCTCAATAATTACAGGTCACATTCAGTGCTAATTGTGGTTGTTCATTTTTCTTCTTGAACAAAGAGGTATTTTGTTAATTTTGTTGGTTTTATTTTTTTATAGCTTGCACATGACCTAGGTTGACATTTATGATTCAGCATGTCCCAAACATACATAAACCTACTCTCATTTTGACATTTCTATTTCAATGCTGATTTGTATTTACTAGATGGTTCATGTTCTTCAACTCTTTGTCTGCTGCACTGCATATGGATGACTTAGAAACTAAGCAGAATGCTGGAGTCTCCTTATCTAATGGCCTACAAAACAGAAAATCCTTTGGAAGTATCTGTGGAAATTGCACCTCTGTTTCTTGGGCAATCAGGGAGGCATTGTTTGATCTGCTGATTTTGCAGCTGAATTTAACACTAAAAAGGAATTGTTCGCATGGCAAGTGCACAAGACACAGAATAAATAGAGAACACATTCAGAATCCATGCCAGCACAGTTGGACAGGCATGTGAAAAAAATCTACTGGTCATGGGTAAAATATTGCTATTTCTTGAAAGCAAAGCTAGAATTTATTCTGGCCGTTTTCCCTCTTTTTCCAAAGGCAGAAAATGCAGTAGGCACTAAACAGTAAATTCATCCACCAGTCAGACCTTGATGCCCTAGTCAATTATTTCCTAATTGTCTCCTATTCTTTCTATAGACTCCAGGTTTTAAAATTAGGGGTCATCCCTAAGTATCTGCAAAGAATTTCCATCCTATCTTCCAGCAAGTTCAATACCCTAAGGTGATACTCAGCTGGATTAAAACTGGCAGCATCTGGCCTTAATCAGTGGCATCAAATCTGTTGCTTTTTTTTTTTTCTTTCTAGAAAATCTTAATCTTTGATTAATAGCAATCTTCTCAAGGAAGTGTTGAAGTGGGATTCAGGATTTTACAAACTGTGGACACCTGGATGGAAAACAAACATAGTACAGTACAGGGTTTTGAAATAGGGGGCTTTGTAGAGTAAACTAAGGGAAATTCTAGTTCTCTAATTTATTGTTACCAGATAGAATTGGTTTTTATAATATTTAATATTTTTAATATTTATAATTTTTAATTTACTACATATTTATAGGGGGGAAAATTATAGTAAAATCTGTACTTTTCATGTAAAAGGTCTTAATTTTCTTTTTAGTTATCAGAAGAAATACATGGCCAACACCATTTCAAGCTCCTGGCTACTCTGTATTTTAGGTATACTCTAGCTTACTATTGAGTCACTGGAAGTTCTCACAAAAACTAGACTGACTGGGACAACAGCACCCAGAAGTTACGGATGCTTTCCAAAGCCTCAATAAACCTTATACAGCAACTGTTTTTCTGCTATCCTGGATGATAGGGGCAGGGGCTACAGGCTTCCACAGAACCAAAATGCCATCATTTTCACAACAGTAAATTTCACTGGTTCCAAGCTTGCTGCTGTTCCCTTTTTATTGCAAATACATCAAACTGTCTCTGATATATCTAGCACGTCAAGGCTGAAAAAGGTTCACACATCAGATGCTGACTTTGAGGGGGTGTTTAGAGGCAAGGGGGAAGTTGACATAAGGTCTTTCAGATGCACTTAAAACATGCCATTTTTATGATCCTTTTTTTATTTTTATTTTTTTAACAGACAACAGGGGATGGGATAACAGTGTCAAGAAATGTGGCTGTGTGCCCCTCTCACATAGAATGTTGATTCCAGAAGACTTGGACATCTCTCCCTGAGCATATATCTTCTGTTTGGTTTTGTTTTCCATTCCTAAAAAGCAGATTCTGTTGTTGGTTAAAACAACTTGTAGTTAATGATTAAATTTCCTCTACTGACTAATATTTTTAAGTTGGAATTTGATTTTTGTTGACTTTTTTTTTCTCTTAAACAAAACTGTAGACTCAGCTATGAAAGCAACTTTACCATGTTTTTGAGAAGACCAATTTTCTCTGTACACAGCACATAGAAAAACGCTCTGTAATTTCATAACATAGCATAGATAGATGGCATCTTTACCCCTTTAATGTACAGACCTTTCATTCACTTCTCATTTTCCTTCATTTGTCAAACTGACTGCAGATTTGGTTCAGAAAGACATATCATATCATATCATATAAAAGTATAGTGACTTGATACGAACCTGTCTGTCCGTTAACTTGTGCTTCTGAAATGCCTATGGTTTCTGCTTCATAGATAAAGTCTGTGCTATTAAACTTATCTGTTAAATTCATCCTCCCTCTTTGTCACACCTAAGTACATTCAGGCAAAAAAAGGAAAAGTAAACTCTTGGCTGTGACTCACAGAGAGAAGTTGCTGGTAAGGTGTCATGACAAAATTTGGAGTAACACATGGGAAGTTCTTCTCTGTTTTACTGGAATTCTTTTTATGAGCTTCCTATATAATCTGATTTACATCTGTCAATGGATACTGAGAAATCAAGCCCACAAATAGTAATAAAAAGTCTCCAGCCTAAAGTAGCTTTGTCATAAAGCCAGGACAGACACTTGCAGCTGTTATTTTCTGTACCTAGCTTGAAAGGGCAAGCATACCTGGAGTTTAGACCTTCAAGGAAAAATATGATTGTTCCACTCTCAGATATGAACCCTTCTTTTCTTCATACTGACTTTTGTAAATAGGTATATGTCTGAAATGAGGATTTATCTGATGATACGGGCAAAATAGTGAAAAAAATGTAGTCATTTTAATGGAAAAACTGCCCTATTAAACACAGATGACATGATCACAACTTTCCCTCCCCTCCTTATTAATCTATTAATTAACTATATTTTTCTCCAAAAGGCAGTGTCCCTAAAGGGGAAGAAATATTTATGAGAGGTCCAGCTGACAACATTACCAGGTGAATCATATGTTCTGGGTTAAACAGCATTAATGTTATATAGTTGTTAGATCTCTGTTCTGGGGCACATATGCTGAAGAGAAGGAAAAGACAGCACCCCAGAGAAGAATGAAAGGCACCATTACTATAACTTGTATGACAGCACAATCTCATTGATTATTCTCAGTATCTTATTTCAGTTTCTGTTTTAATTTCATTTACTAAAAATGCCAGCATATTTTCTGGGCTGACTGACACCTACAGGATTTAGTAATAGATGCAGAGTAATACTTAATTACTTTTGGCTTCTTGCAATCTATAAATCTGAAGTTCATGAAATTAAATTTTTTAGTGTCATTTCCCTCTCCTTTGCTGTCACTTCTCACTCTTTACCAGCTAGTAACTTTGAAGCTTGGCAGGTCAGATTTTCTATTTCACCTAGGCTCTCTTCACTTGATCAAAGTAATATGAATGGAATAAAGCAGTAAAAATATTTCTGAGTAGAAAGCGGGACTGAGTAAGGAAAGCAAAAATGTAATGTTGGCTTGATATGAAGGACAGATGCAAAGAATTTAAGGCCAGAAGGAATCATTTGATAATACTATATGACTTTATATCTCAGGGCAGTAAATTTCATCCTAGTGTCCCTATATTGACCTTTAGGCAACTTTCAATTGCCTAAAACCAAGCCTCCAAAATGACAAGAAGAAATAGGGCAAGCCTATCTCCACTGGTATTCCCTTTCACTGTGCAAACATCTTCACTGTTATTACACTTTATTTCATAATCAAATTTGGTGGTGTCATAGAATCATAGACCTATAGAGAGTTTTGGATTGGAAGGGACCTCTAAAGGTCATCTAGTCTAATTCCCCTGTAGTAAGCAGGAACATCTTCAAATATATCAGGTTGCCTAGAGCCTGTACAACCTGACCTTGAATGTTTTCAGGGATGGGGCATCTACCATCTCTCTGGGCAACCTGTTCCAATATTTCACTATCATCACTGTAAAAAAAAATTCTTTCTTTTATCTAGTCTAAACCTACCCTCTTTAATTTAAAACCATTATCCCTCATCCTGTTGCAACATGCCCTGGTAAAAAATTGTCCCCTGCTTTCTTCCCTAGCTGTGGGCTTCCAGCACTGGTACATCCCTTTCTGCAAGATTACAGAGTTTCTCAATGCATGCCATTCACAAATTCAGAAATAATATAAAAATTATAAAGCCAGGCCCTTAGCAACAAGGGCCTAACAGTTAATTAACCAAGTTCCATTTTAGGGCCTTTACAGAGCTAACTTCATGCTTGGTTTAAGATAGAGTTCCACAAAACATCTAAACCAAAATTTGAATGTAAAACCTGCCTAGTTTCAGGTCACATAATAAACTCCTAACTCAGACCAGGTCACAGTTTCTTGTGTAGGTGAATGGTCATTGGTCTAATTCACAAAAAGACATCAAAATTCTGGTTCAACATGCTTTCACAGTTACAGCCAAGTAACACGGCACAAATACCTACTTTGCACTTTCATCCTATCATTGTCAAAATAAAAGGACAGGACACACTGTATGTTGACTTTGTTCATGTTTGTTCTTCTACCTCTTAATTTGTGAAATGATGCACAATGAATCCTCTGATTTAGAGACTTGAAGGCTGGAAGGGTCCATCAGATCATGTGGTATGACCTCATATATATTACAAATCTTATCTTTCACCCAATTACCACTGCATTAAGTGCAGTAATGTGTTTGATGAATGCATATTTTTGAGAGAAGGAACTAGTCTTGATCTGGAGAAATCAAAAGATAGAAAACCCAGAATTTCCTCTGATATTCTAGCTTTTAATCATGCCATTGTTATTAATGCTTGTCAAGTCACTTCTCAGTTTCTCTTTTGATGAACTAAGTGGACCCAATTCATGTTTCTCACTGTAAGCTATATTATTCTAATCTTAACAACATTTTTGGCTTTTAAGTGAACCTCACATTCACTTGTCCTTGGTGATTTGTCACTAATACTCCAGCAAAACATTTCTCTCCAACATGTTTTCTTGCAGTAAACACCACAATGCAGCTAACAATCTAGTTCTCTGCACATCATGTTATAGCGGGGGAAAAAAGACATAAACATCTAAGGCATTTTGAAAATTACATGAATGCAAAACTAGGCTACATATTTACAAAAACAAAAGTTAGATGTTTATAATTAATTTGCCTTAGCTTGCTCAGGTGCAACAGTCATCCAGCAGGAAGTGGTTATCTTCCCACCGACCACAGAATGAAATGAATATACGGTAAATACGATGTATTGCCAGGAAAGCACTTTATGTACAGAAATCTCTCTACTATGTAGGTGGAATACAACAGTTCCTATCTTTACTGAAAAATCAATTTCAGTATAAGGGTCAGATTTAAGACCCTGCTTGTGTACATGATGAGTAACAGAGCTACAGAACGACATAGACATGAGGAACTTACTAGAGAAAATTCCACCTTCGATTAGACACTAGAAGAAAGAAAACTTATTTGGTGCTTTGAAAAGAACTTTGTTTTTGACTGTGGGAACTTGGTGAGAGCTCAGATGTAGCATGAGGTCAAGACACATTTCTTCATAGAGACTCTATATTTGACCTTCTTGGCAGCCAAGCAGTCATGTATTTTCCAAAGGCACTTCAGTGCGGTGGATAGCATCAGGATGTTTCAAATTCACCTAGTATCTGAAAATCATTCAGCAGGAACTCAAATGCAGCCAAAATTAGCAAGAGTATAACTAGAGAATGCCTCCACACATCATGTTTCTGCCCTCCTGCAATAGCAGTGCCATCAACTGTCTATGCTATAATGATCACATGATGCAGTGCAATAATGTATTTATGTTCTAAGGTTCTAAGGTTTGAGAAAAAACAAAACCCATCAGGCTAAAGACAGAGAAAACAAGAAATTGGACATCTGCATAGTACTAAGCATTCTTAGCTATCTCTAATTCACCTAGGAAGTGCTGCTCAGCATAAGTGAAAAAAATCAGGCATCAGCAAAAGAAATACTCGAAAGTCATCAATGGACCCTCAAAGCTTTGTGCCAGGTTTCTGCCACTCTCCTATTACATTCACCTAGTTTAAGTCAATTAAATAACACTGGATTTCCACATTTTTCCAAAAGATTGGTAAGATCAACTGCCATATAAAATCACAAGGAGACTGGAATGAGATTCTCAGGTGATAAAAAGTTGGCTTGAAATACAGATAACCTGTTGTAATACTATACATACTTATTCACACAGGCAATGCCAGTTGAAAAAACATGTTTATTCTATGAGAAATAAAGACTATTAAGAAAGGAGGAAATGAGGTGTTTTGTCTATTCTAGTTCTCTTGTTTCATCCTTAACATGGCCAGGTGTATTGAGGCCAATATAACATATCTATATCTTTATGTACTAGTTTGTCAAAAAATACACTGCATATCTAAAAGAATCAGTCCCAAGTTGATAAATTCCTCAAACACTATTTTCTATACACTATATTCCTCAAACACTCAAACTCTATTTTACACTACCCGTATTTCAATTGCTTTCCACTTGGAAAGCTTTCCATTTTAATGTCTCCAAAGGAACTGACTTAGAGATCACACAAGGAACAGCATAGAATTAAGTGTACTGTGATATACTCAAAGCCCCACGCTTGTCCCAAACTCCCATCCATTTATTAACCCTCTTTCCCAATCTAGTCAATACAATTTTCCTTACATGACTTAAATTCAGTGATAGCAGATTTTCATGACTGTCATGGTTTGAATTGACAATGAGCAACCACACTATAAAAGTTACCCAAAAAAGAGCTTCTTAACCTACTGTTTCCAAGCTATCACTACTTTTGATTATGTAGCCACAAATGTTGGTATTCAAAACATGATGCACTCCTCTCCAGTTAGTTCCAGTAAACTGTCACAGTGACCTCCACTGACAGAAAATACCGTGATGGCTAAACTCAGTGTAAATAAATGTTTCGTTTCATGGGTTTTAAATATAACAACTTGTGATGCAAGAGTCCAAAATCAGAGCTGGATGAGCTTCATCACAGAAAAGAATGACAAGAATAGTTAGAAAGAATCTGAAGCAAATAGTACTGTGACTCCTCAACCAAGTTTTCCTTCATATTACATGGTTATCTTCTTCCCCTCCCCCCCAGCTCTAGAGTGGACCATGCACAGAAATATTACTGTCCTGATATATGATCTTGTGTCTATCATTAAAAGACTGCAAATGAACAAAGAAGCAGGAAACAGTTTGACTCTCAGACCCACTCAATTTTCACTCACCATTACTAAGGACATGACACTTGAATCATTCCTGCTGTGATGCTCCCACCAGCAAATCATATATTAAAAAACATTTGTTTACACAAAACTTATTTGGGGTATAACAGTTATGTAGCAGAGGAGGTCCATCTACCACATAGTTCTTAAGACTGTTAAGTTACTCTGAATAATCAGTCATCATTCATTTAAAGGGATGTGGTTCACACAAAAAGTAAAACTGAAAACCCCACCCCACCACCCTTGAAAATGTTTGGCATTTCAGATTGTGAAATAAGATTATTAACATACCTGATCTATTTTAGGTGTTTGAGATGTTTCTGCTTTGCTACTTCTCTTGGACTCCAAATTGGTAAATCCACAATTAAGAACTTGCCCTGGTGAAGTCCTCAGGTAGATTGGACAATTTTATTAAATTAAACTAGGATGGACTGTTTTGCCATTAGGTTTTGGTTGGTTTCACCTTTAGTTTTTTTATAAGCAACAAAACAAAGAAACAAAATCACCGTGTCTGGATTATTTCCATTTTGATAAAATGTGTGATTCATTTTTCACCAACTAAAAAATTAGAGAAATATTCACAGAAGAGTTTCTGTTTCTTCCTGCTGGTGTGGAATCCTCTTTCAAAAGCAAGCTAAACCTGACACTACAGTAGTATCACAGGATTCCTTTAACACACAAAATTGGTCTAATAAAACTCAGTGTAACTCCTGGTTACAGTAAATGTCTTCAGGGATACCTTGTTTTAAGAGTTAACATCAGCTATCTATCCCTTTAATAAATGTACTGACCTTTTCCCAATTTCTAAGAAGAAGCAGGCCTGAAGTTTCAAAGTTATTTTAAGAATAAAGAGTTAGGTAACCTCTGCAACAGAGGATCTTCACTTTGAAATGTCACAGCAATAGCTAGGTGCAGGCAGAGAGCATCCAGCAAAAGGGAACTGTTCTGTGAGTTTTATTGCCGTCTGTAGTCTCTGCGTGGATGACCTGAGGCATAAACTGAGATTCTTTTATCTTCCTTTCTTTCATTCTTTTTCTTTTTCTTTAAATCAGGATTCTAGAGAACAGGAATTCTAGGCCTTACTGAAACTCACTTCAGTTTACCATGAGAAAAAGTTATTGATTGGTTTAATTTATTTCATTTCATTTCTACAGAGAATTTAGTGAGTTATATGCAAGTAAAAAAAATATAGAGGGAACAGTGTTCAGCTTCAAAGAACATGGAGGTTAGGAGGGTGAAACAGTTTACTGTATGGAACCCTTTTTTTTCTTTTTTTTTTAATTTGCCTTGATGGAAGTTGACAGCTCAGCCTGTATTTCAGCTCTGTCCACGGGGAGTGAAATGTGTGAGAAACCAATACTCTGAAAATTCTCATATGCATATGAAAAATCATGGTATGAAAAGAGGCCAAGGGATTAGGACAAGATAAATTTATACTAAGCTTTACACATTCCATTGACAAATTTGCTGTTTTTGCGTTGTTGCCTCCGACCTCCTGGTTACCGAGGGGATGACATTAAACTCAGAGAAAATGGCTTATTATGTGTGATAAATTCAAACAAAGATGACGCACTCTACCCACCAAGTATATCTAAGAAATTGTGAGGAAATGTCAAGCATTTCAAAAGAAAAGCTGCCGTAAATTCTGATGCTGGAGACTTTAACGAATTTCTGCCAGAGTAGAAAGGTCTCTTTGTTCGGACTCAGCTGACACTCAGCGTGTGGAATATTATGAGCTCAGGGGTCACATAAAAGCTACGGGAGAAAAAAGAAAACTGTGGATGTGACAAAATTCAGGCACTAGAGGGCTAAGAACTGGCACGAAGACTTTGCATTGACTCAGTGCAGAATAGTACATGAGAATCAGCACTTACGCATCAGAAAGGGTTCAAAATACTAACATCCATCCCCTTCTGCTCACTCTCACTCATTCCCACTGCTCCCAGTATATGCACTTGGTCTTTAGGCATGACTTGATTTGTCCTGATTTTATTTTTCCTTGAGTTACTGTGAAGTTTTAGGAGAAAGGAAAGATTGGGGGAAAGGGCGGGGGGATCCAGACCCCAGAAAACCTCCTGTCCTGCTGATGTTACATAATTGATGAACAAATGATCACATGTTGTGTCCCTGATTCAGGTCAGGAGGTGGCAGGAGGAGGAAGTGCTGTCAAATGTTTGAAAGAAAAAGGAGGTAGAGGAGTAGCAATGAGACCCCCTGCCACTGTGGCAAATTAGCTATTTCACAGTGATGTTTACACTATATAGTGCTTTTCACATGCTGACCCCTTGGGTACAGGCAAGATGGAAAGTGCAAAAATGACAAAAAATTATAAGCTAAGGCAGTGAAGAAGAGCAAGTGAAACAAATTTGGAGCCTCCTTGCTCCCTTCCTGCTTCCATACCCCCAGCACTACTGGGTGTCTTGGAGGCCAGCCTGTGGGAGCCTCCTCACCCACAAAACCACCTCAGCAATGGCCCTTGCAGGTGTCTTTGGAGGGTTTTTTAGTAATGTTACATTTGAGCAGGGAAGCAGCATGACAAGACACTCTTAATTTGAAATGTTTAAAGATTGTGTAGCTAAAAAAATCAATAAGTAACTGAAAATTCATTACGGAGAGAGGTTGTTCTAAATTTACAACTTTGTTTTAAATTTAAAATATCCTCTTTCTTATTTATTTCAAGGAAAAAAAAAAAGGAATAAATTAAAAAAATAATCCCAGCAACAACAGAACCACACTTCTGCCCCCTGGATATCCCTCAGTCAGTTGAAGAGATGTACAATACCCTGTGCCTGCCAGAATAAGCCTCCTCTGTTTGGAGGTAACATAGTTTTACCCAGCCTCTCTGATGATAGAGTATTCATTACACTCTGAAAGGGGACGTATGCACCATGTAAAAGAGCAGATTCCACCTCTCCTCAGGATTTAGCCTTATCACTGAAGTAAATAATAAACAGAACAATGGAAATTGCAACTGAGGCATTGCCATCCCTAATCTTTCAAACAGGCCTCTGCTCGAGCCCGTGTGTCTCACTGCCTGGAGAGCTGCATCTGCTTCTTTCCTATCCATAATGTGTCAGTAACAATCAGTCAGTGTCTTAACTTGGACATCTAGTACCTGTCAAGAGAGAGGATCAAATCAGAAACCCTGTGCCACCTGTGCATTTTACCCAGCTCTGAATCCTATAGTATAAATTCTCTCTAAAAAAATGGTTTGCTGTATTTAAATAATTTGTATATTGTCCCAGAAAGGCATTTTTAGTCTTTGTCATTACAGCAGTTGTTAAATACTATTATAAGGGGATTCATACACAATGAAGATAAGCAAATTAGGTGTGACTACATACTTTACTATAAATAAGTGTATACTCCAGTTTTCATACTGACACTTTTGAGTCTGTGGCTAGTCCTAAAATGGGCATGGGCCTGGATCACCCTATGTCCTGCAAAAACAAAGGCAATCAGTGAGGCCCACTCTGGCTGACAAGCACTGATGACAAGTGGAGCATTAGTCCAAGGCTGAAGTGTTACCAACCTAGCATTTTGATTCATAAATTAATTCTATATTAATAGCACTAATAAAATCATGAAAAACCATCTTACTGTTTACTTTGACATGAGGTTAAATATAACTCCTTACAGAAAATCCATTAGCTTTTAGACATTGCACATTTTATGTGTGATGGTTTAGCAAAATACAATTTGAATGTTGGGATGGAGTCCTGATTATTTACTACTATATTACATTGGTAAACAAATCTCTTCATCTCCTACTAAAGAAGACTTCATATAAAAGACCACATTCTGTTTGCCAACATCTCTTTCGGCACTTAAATATCATTTTCAATTCTCCCATTCTCAACAACTACAAGAGCTAAAACATCTGTCATTTCTCAATCCAGCAATCCCTAAAGAATGTTATCCTGAAATAAGGAAACACAAAGGCTGATTTTTATCAGTGTGCTTGGCAAGATGTGACCACAATGTTTTCTGCATGTTAGAAGCCTTGACATTCCTTCAGTGAATCTCTGTGAGCCACAAATTGCACCCCTCTGTAGAGCAGGTATCATTGACAACATTTCCCCATCTATCTTTACATAGACATACACATGCATATAGTTTACAGGATCATCAAAACCCTGCAAGTTGTTTTGCTAAAACAACCTGTTTGTTTGTTTATTTGTTGTTTGTTTGTTTGGGTATTTTTTGTGATTAATAACTAATAAAGTAATAACGGGGTTCAAAATCAAAGTTTCCATTCTCCGTTTAACTCCAGATTTACAGCATTAAAACTATTGCAGCTTGAGAGTATTCTAGGCTAGATGAGGAGAGTGAGGTACTGCTATCTTGTCCTTCCAAATACATGCAAGAGTAAAAGCCAGTAGTTTATTCCTCCCAATACCCATTGCTGTATGTTCGGATGGTGCTGATAGGAGGCAGAAAGACAAGCTTTTTACGTGGTTAAGAGCAGACAGAGTCAAAACAGCAGGGATATCATTAGAGAGGATGGAGCTGGAATGTCAGTGAGAAGAAAATGAGGACAATTTACCAGTAAGCAAGATAAGTGGCTTAAATTAATTACTTCCTTCTGTAATCTCTTCTTCTATATATACTTTTTTATATATAATATTTACATTTAATTTCTTTACATTACTGTCATAAATCTACAAAGGATCAGTGCTGTGATCTGGATGACTGCACTAGAAACTAAAATTGTAGTTATATTCATACCTTTGCCTTTCCTCTGCCCAACAGCCTTCCATTAAAAAAGAAAACCAGCAGACCAGGAAAGATGCTGTTTGCCTCACCCTTGCCCTTCTGTCAGTCACAGCCTCCACCTCCCCTTTGGCAGCAACTCATAACAATGACCCCCTGACAGTTTCTTCCAGTTGGGTCTGGCTCTCTGATTGACTTTTATCTTTTCTAGTTCAGTGTCTGTTTAGGTCCAGCAGCTGGGCAACTGAGAGCACAGGAGATGCAAACTTCATCCTCATTTCTGATGCCCAGACCCATTCTCAGCCACAAGAACCAAAACAGCCTTTAGGGCTCCAGTTTTCCTTATACAAATATGTAGCAATTTTCTTCATCTACTCTAGAAAAAAGCTCCCATTTGAGAAAGCATCTGAGTATCAACACAGAGTTTTAGTGCAGAGAGCACTAAGTACCTCCTATTAATCAACAATGCTACCAGATTTACCTATAATATTTTAGGATTAATTGGAATTACACAAAGATGGTTGGGGGGGGGTTAAATTAAAAAAGAACTTTTCTCTCTGGGTGTTTTTTTAAGCTAATATTTTCCATTTTATCCTGTTTTAATCTAAATATCACTGACAAGTCACACCTGGGTAGTGAAATATCCAATATATTCTAATTATAAAATGAAAATATGTCTCCAAAATAAGATCTGACTTCTAAAATAGTGCCTATCTTAAATTTTGGGCATAATGGAATATCCATATGACTCATCATTACTGCATTGGAGGCATTGCTGCTGTTTACAGATAAAGGGAACCTCAGTTTATTGACCTATCAGGCCCTATCCTGTAAAAATTTCCTCAATACAAAGAAGAAAATATAGAAACAAATTGTTTGGTGCTTTTACTGGAAGCAAGAAGGGTCAATACATTTATTCTCACTTTCATAGAAGGTGAGGAAGACAAGCGAGGGATGAGAGTCTCATGTTTACTCAATTGTATTTTATTTAACAGAAGTCCCTGATGTTGCAGGACACCAAGTCATTGTTTTTGTTAAATAATTAAAGCTGTCTAGGAATCTGTTTCACAAGCCAGGTGCAAAATTAAAAAGTTCCCAGCAGGAAACAGGAGATCACTGTGCTCTTTGAAAGCAAGTAGATATCAAGTAAAGATTATGTAGCAGTACTTACTAAATTTTTTAACGTCTTCCAACCAAAGCTGGAGCAATGAAACAAGACAATTACACAAGAGCAACACACAGCAAGTGAGGCCAATGGTCATGCCCTGCCAATAGAGTTCTGGGGATGAAGTTCTTGATAAAGTGGAATAGTTTAGAAAAACTAAATCATCAGCGGCATAGCTACATTTTAATTTTAAATTAATTCTCTTGAATTGCCCCTCCTCCCATATCTGACTATGTATCACTTTTCACCAACAGACACGTGACCAAGATTTCTTAGAGGACAAGTCTCATGAAAGCACATTTTAAAGTTCCCTGGGTGAGCTATCATAGAAGCTTCATTTTAACTTTTTTCAAGTCTTTCTGCTAATATGCAAAGTAATAAAGAAGTTAAATCAAAAGCTTGTAAGTGAAATGCAAATAGTAATTGTCTTCTGGTTCTTTAACAGTGATGAATTAAATAAAAAGACATGGCATTAAGATGCTCAATACTTACTGAGCACATTCAGAAATACTGGAGACATTCTTCAGCTACTCCTTGATCTTTCTTGAGCAGAACCGTGGCATCAGTATACAGAATTAGGTAGTCACCTAGAAAACTGTAGCTATTTTGGGAGGTGTTCTGAAGTGAGACGTTTGTTTTCAGCTATTACAAACTCAGTTTCAGAACTCTTGACATTGCAATGTACATTGCACCTGGTCACATTTGAATAGTTGTGATTTACTCAGTTGTGGTTTTGTGGTCACTTTAAGGTAGCACAAAATTGTGCCACCACAAAATGGAATGGCCCTGAGCCATCCTTTATGTTGCTGCTACATCCTTTCTGCCACGATGACTGAGAATTATAGAGGATATTGAGGGGAGACATACTCATCTTCAAATATACCACAGCCTGCCACAATGAGGAAAGTAATAAATTGTTCTCCATTTTCACTGGCAGTGAGACTATTAGTATGCCCAAGCTGCAAGAAGGCAGATTTAAGGTAAACATTAGGGAAACTTTGCAATGGTAAGATAATAAAGCACTGGGATGGACTATTCCAGAAGTGAGTAGTTTTTCTGTCACTGCATTGTTTTTAAAAGCAAGTGAGACAAATACTGTCAGGAATGGTTTATGTAGTGTTGATTCTGCTTTGGGGCTGAGAGATGGGGTAGGTGACTTCCTGTGGTCTTTTCCAGCCCACTTTTTTATGATTCCATGTGTGTGGAATAGGAAATAGGAATTATATTCCAGTACGAATCCAAGTAGCAGCAAATCCACCTCAATCTGTAGTTTAAAGTAGATGTGAGTGATGCTTGCTGCTCCTTTCAATAAAGGGAGATGGCAGAGCCATTTATAACTTCCTCCTCCCTGTTTTCCTGCCTCTCACCCCATAGTGAAGAGACTGAAATCAGTTGAAGAACCATGTCTTTCTCAGACAGCAAACCATGACTGGTATTTGTTTAGACTTAAGACGTGAAAGTTACTTCATTTTGTCCATGGACAAGTAACAATAATATAGACAAAAAATTAAAAGCATTAAACACATTCAGTGTTTTTCTTTACCTTGATGGAATAAGAAAAAAAAAACCCACCTCAAAACACTAATTCTGCTTTGACATTATTTTACAATTTTTCTATAGGCAAAACTTAAATCAGAATATTCAGTACTTAACTTTTTCATCACCTCAAAAGGCGATATCCTGAACTCTTCTGATGAACTTTCAATCATATTGTGCAAAATACTATGCTGAACTTGTTGCTAATATTTGTCTCTCACAACTGCAGATTTTTCCTCAGGTTGGTAAAATCTTTTGGTCAATCATAACCAGCAAAATGACAGTTCGAGTAAACAATATAAAGAGTTACAAAAATCAGTATCTCTATTTTAAAGCAGATGTGCAGACGTCATAACTCCACAATGTATTAAAAAGGATGAGTAAAACCTGAGATGTTCTTGCATGTCAAGCCATTAAGACATATACAGAAAGTATTCAACCTTAGTGTTACATCTTCAGTGGCAAGAACAGATTTACACTTGTTCCATTACATTATATAAATTCCATAACTTACAGGAAAGCTGACAGAGGTGAATTCCAATTAAATGTTTAACTATCCATGTATCAGAGGTTTTACCCCAACATCTAAATTTAGTAATTAGTTTCACAAAGAAATAAATACCATTTATTTGCTACGATCTGATGAGCAAGTTCAAACATGGCTTCCTACACCCTAATCAGGCCAACTCTAGTACCAAACCCGGGCAGATGGAGCTCGTTTAGCCCTGTAAGGCCTTCCATCGAAGAGAAGGACACTCTAATAAAACCTCTGTCCTAAGGACTTCGCTGCCAGCGTCCAAGCTTGCTAGGCCCTGGCAGATGAACCTTAGGACTAAAGGGTGGGTCCAGCTCTGCGCATGCTGTGTCTCACCTAAAAAAAAATCCCTTGCGCAGGCTCAAGGGTGCTATCTGCTATCTTCTTTTTATCAGCGCGCTTGGAAAAGGTGCTTATTATTNCCTCCCTGGACCTTTGTTCACAAAGCCTAGCCATACATACACCCTAATCATTCAGAGTATATAATGATTATTGACAGATACCTAAATGAATTACGGTTCATGTTCTCAAAATTAGTTTGCCCATCAACATGAAACATGATTTTTGCAGTCAATAGTCTTTGAACTCAGCATGAAGGGGGATTTTTTTAAAACCTGTCCCTAAAGGCAATTATTATTAATTTGAACAAAATTTTCCTAATATACAGCATATCACTCTTCACACACTGTCTTACTCAACATCATCTGGAAGTTAACAAGCTTTCATATTAATGTTCCATGTCCTTATAGTGACAAAATCTTTCTTAGAATATAGGCTTTCATGGAAGTTAACTCTATAGTATTAAAATTCTGAAGTATAGGTGACAAACAACAGAACACTTATAGGCAAAGCAACCTGTAAATGAAATTATATTTGGCCTTTTGAAGCTTTGTCTCATTTCCCTCTGCAGTTTGGCTTCAATATTCCATCAAACTTGTCATTCTGGTTTGAGTTAGAACAGAGCTAATTCTGTTCAGTGGTTTTTCTTTTCAGCTCAGTCTCTTCTAAGTAACTGCACTTTCAAATTAACAGCATGGTTTTGCAGTGATATCTAGCAGTGATAATGCTCAATGTTTATTGTTAGTGCCAAGGATCAGTATGCAGACCAAGTTCACTACTAAATCTTGTGTCCTACATTGAGGGTGCAGGGTAAAAGGCTGTTTCTGTGGGGAACAGCAGACAGGACAGGTGAGCCTAAACTGACCAATGAGATATTCCATTCCAGATGCGTCATATTCAGTATAAAGCTGAGGGATCACAAGGGTCAATCTCTTCCTCTTCTTCAGTGGCCAGCATCTGAGGAGGACTCTGTCCGTTCTGCCTTCAATCCTGACTCATGAGTTCCTGAATCCAGTTCCAGGATCCAGCTCCTGAATCTGCTTCCCATCTGCTGCTGCGTCCAGTCTGGGACTTCTGTCATAGCATCAGTGGTGATGATGAAGTAATTGCTATCAAGGGGTTGGTTTTTATATTGGTTTTGTATATACTTGTATGTATCTAATTTTATTGTTCTTATTTTCATTAAAGTAGCTTTGTTTTCTTTTCCAATCTGTAAGTCCCTCTCCCTTATTCCCTTTCTGTTCCCTGTGTGGGGAAGAAGAGATAATAGTGAGCGTCTGTCTCTTGTTTAATGGCTGGCCCAGCCCTAACCCATGCACTTGTATACAGCCTTGTTAAAATATTTAGGAAAAATAAATACTAATGTGCAGTCATAGTGCTCTTCCAAAATTTCAGTGAATATTTAGGTACAATTTTTTTTTGTATATGCATTCTACGTAGTATCATGTAAAACTTCTTTGATTCATTTAAGTGAATCTCAACTGTTTGACTAGGCATCACAGTGATGTTAAAACATTACTGTATCAACACACAGCTCTCTCAGAATGTTTCCTTTAATACAACAGTTGTATCTTCACTGACCATAAGGAATTTATTGCTGAGGTTTTTTTCCCATAACAGGACTATAAAGTTTAATTTGTCCTGTAAAATGATTATTTGATTCTCAATTATTTGTTAACAGGACTTTCAAAGAAAAGAAAATGACTTTTGAATGATTAAGAACGCTGCTCTCCTCTTTGACTTTTATTGTATGCCAAAGAAAAATCCATGGACACATTCTTGGTAAGCATAAACAGATACAGTACATCAAACCAATGTTTTCAAATGGGAAAGTTGGTTGAGGTTGCATAGCTAGGAAACACTTAGTAATATAATGCCCGTTTTAAAATGTCTTAAGAAATAGTCATATTTTCTTCTGTTAATGTTTTGTGAATGATTCATTCCATAGTCAAGACCCTGGATACCTAGTTTCAGCCTGGGAGGAATTTTTATCAGATGTATAAGCTCTGGAAAATAACGAGGTTTTGTGGAAATGCCATCTTTAAATTAATTATAGCAGTGCTAGCAGGCACCATTATACTGTAATAGTTTATGAAAATTCCCAGATAGCAGTAGATTACATCAATTGTAATATGACTTTTTATGTTATGTTCTACAAATACTCATAATTTTTAATGGTTTCAATGTGACTTGCATAAGAATCAGCACAGAGGACACCAGAAGGCAACCTGGGAGAAAACATCAGCAGCCATCACAAACTGATTTGGGTTCAGTGGTACTTTCTGAACCCTGCTGCATTCAGTCATGCTTTCTAATTTCTAAAAGTTTTTCTTCTCTTCTCTCCCCTGCCCCCACCAAATGACACACCAGGAAATAATTCCATCTCTCTAAAATCCATCTAGACACAAAGGTATTATCACTGGCTGATTATGTCTAAACGGCAATTAATTTTCTTAAAAAAAAAACAACCCACTTGTTTTTGTATTGTAGGAAAAAATGCTGAGACAAGATGCAGCCTTCTAGCATAGAATAAAATAAGTTGTAAGGGACCTTTGGAGATACCTGATCAACTCCAGCTGAAAGCAGTTTCAACTAGATCAGGTTGCTAAGGTCATTATCCAGACAAGTTCTGAGTATCTCCCAGGATAGATATTCCACAACCTGTCTTGGGCACCTGTGCCAGCATCTGATCACTCTCATAGTGAAGAGTATTTTCTGATCTGTAATCAGAATTTCCCCTGTTGCAATGTGACCATTGCATCTTGTCCTATCCTTGTGCATCTCTGAGTAGAGTTTATCTCTGACTTCTCTATGTGCTCCCATTAGGCAGCTGTAGACAGCAGAACAATCTCACTCAGTCTTCTCTTTCTAGTGCTGAACAAACTCATTTCTCTCAGCCTCTTCTCACACTGCATGTCTTCCAGCTGCATGATCATCTGTATGTCAATGTTTTCCTTGTACTGAGAAGCCTCAAACTGGACACAAATGCCACAGTGAGAGGAAGGATCACTTCCTTTGATTTGCTGTTTGTACTCTTGCTAGTACAGCTCACTATGTAGTTGGCCTTCTTTGCTGTAATGACACACAGCTGACTTAAATTCAGCCTGTCCACCAGGGACTCTAGATTCTTTTCTGCTATTGTTTGAAAAGCAGCCTTGTCCTCCAGCGTATCAGTCACTTACCTCAAGTAGGTATGGTCTGTAAGCTTTACTTAAATAGTACTGCTCTAGCTAAAATCTCTGACAGATGTCACTCTTAGCTGGCTGTCAGCTGGACTTTCTATCACTGCTCAAAACTCTTCAATCCCAATGGTCCAGCCAACTGATCTTAACATCATATGGACCTTATCCAGTCCATATGTCACCAATTTGACTCTAAGAATATTGTGGAAGACTGCATGTGCTTTACATATTTGGAAATTACTTTCAAGAAATTTATTCCATAACCTTCCCAGCAACCTTCGTTACAATATTTTTTTCACCTTAGGGAGATGAAGTTCTTTTCATTTGAGTCTAGAAGACACAGTTTAGATGTTTACATTATGAAGAGATGAACTGTAGATTATAAGTGCTAATTTTTCACTATTGCCTGCAGAACTAATTTGCATAAGGATACCTACAAGTGGACAGATACTGCCTCATGTATTCTATTGTCCTGGGTTCCTATTATTTCTGTATTTATATACTTCCTTATGCAAGTGTGATTTGGCTATTTTCTTATGTACAAAACAAAATAGTTTTTGCAATATCTAATATGTATAATAACATTCATATCCTGCTCAAGATTACTCCTCTTTGGATAAGCTCACTGCTTACACTAGCAGGTATAATTCCAATACCTGTACAAATGCTAAGACAATATCCATGGCTATAGCCTTTTCCTGGGTAAAGCATGTTTTCTTTCTATGCCACTGCAACTGACTACTTCAGAACACATATAGGACCTGAGTGGATTTATAGTCCAGTTAGATGCTCAATATAAAATTCTGACCCAGAGGAAGTCAATGGAAAAAGTCTATGTAGTCAGCCTAACACCTCAGTTTGTCCTTGAGTTTACAAAGCTCAAGGAATGCAGAGACTAAAATTTCTACAGGTCTTGATTTTGCCTTGACATACATGAAAATAATCTGCATAATCAACACTTACCTAGGAAAAAATCCTTTACATTCCTGGACTAATTTAAAACGAGAACAGTTAAAGGTTCTGGTTTGTTAATACCAGCCTCACAAATTTAAGAACAATCCCATGCAAATACCTTCACAAAAAAGTATAAAGCATTTTTTAAAAAATTGAATATTCACAATAAATATCCCCATCTGTCTCAAATCTTCTGTATGTCTACTACTCTAGATTTTACTAAGTCTGTGAAAATATGTTTACGTAACTTTCTTTTCTATTATTCCAAAAAGAGAGAACATGAGATAGCTTCAGTATTCACCAAAAACATCAGCAGTTTTATAACATCTCAGTGTAAAGGTTCATCAGGCTATGCTTCACCAAAAAACCTCTTTGAAATCCACTTTTTTTCTTTCTCCTTTCAATGCATTAGGGTAAAAAAATGGTTTCAAGCACCATGCCATTATTTTAGAGCTAAACAGTTAAATGTTTTATACAGGAACATCAAAACCATATATGCTTCGAACACCCAACATTTTTTTAATGGCTTTCAGATAAAACAATTTATTTATGCAATTAACAACAACATGCAATTTCTAATAATTAGCCGATAATAGTTATCCACAAAGTACTTTATAGAATTGCCTTCTGAACTGCATTCATTCTGTAGGGAACCACTGAAAATTAGACAATAAAATCACGAGAAAATGTACTGCATTAACAAGAATTTTCTGTATTTTGTTTCCCCTACAGATTTATGGATTTGAATATTTGTAAACATTTGTTTTCAGGGAAAGACATCAGGTCTTATCACCTCACAGTTATACAAAGAAATAAATACTGCAGAAGCAGTACTCCAAAATATTATGTTTAAGCAATAGAGTACATTCATATTCCTGTGTTGCACACTGTACACTTCCAAAAATAGCCATTAATTTGTTCTCAAATTATTATAAATTGGGGGCATTTTAAAGGCTTTATGACTATGGAGCATTTTGAGTTTGCACTTCTGAGCTTTTCCTGACAAAAAGGTGTCTAGAAACTGTATTTATGTGAAAGTTCAAGCTTGCACCTGATTTGAGACTTCGGACCCCTAGCTTCCGGTCAAACCAGGACAATGATAAAGCCAAGAAAGCTGAGAACAGGTTTAGGTGGGACAGTTGGGTGCCCTCGGTTCAGCAAGTTTTATACAGCTCCCTTTAAAACAGTAGTCAAAAGGTTCTATTTTACTAAGTCCAGACACAAAAGCCTACTACATTATCTCCTCTTCTACACAAAGGTTACAGAAGAATTAGGCTACTCCTCTGACTTCCATTGCATAGGCATACTTTTGAGAAAACCAAAAGATTTTTTTCTCTGTGGTTCTTCTTTTAAATGTGGATAATGGTCTAAATGAGAGCTAGAAGGAAAGGGCCAGGGGGCTATTTTCTGGGCTTGATAAGCTTCTATCATTAAAGCACAGAAGCATCTTGAAATTTATATTGTAGTACTTATCTATATCTGGCTAAACAGATTTTGTTTTCTGTGATATAGATATCTGTGTCTCTGATCTATCTGGACTTCTAGAACTTACTTCTAAACAGGGCTCTGAGCATTTCCTTTTGCACAACCAGGTCTACTGTAGATGAGACACAACACTGAAAGCAAGTGACAAATAATCATTCTATCAACATATTTTCTTGGTATTAATGGATATGCTAATCCAGTAACATTGCAGACTTTGAAGAACATTATTTCTATTAGTACAAAAGCAAATATTCTTTAAGTGCTTGCGCTGTTGTGCGCCTGCCAGCTCAGGAAGGTGGTGAAATACCATCCAGCCCTAGAAAGAGCAGCACAGATGAAGCCAACAAAAGCAGGTTAATAATCTAAAACTGAAAGTTAAGCTTTACTTTGAAGGCAACAGGGAATAGTGATGAACTCGTGTAGATACTAGGAGCAAATCCTGAACTGGTTCCAATTAATGCAAATTTTCTCTGCCTTAGAAGATGTGACTTCTGATCACATGATGAAGTTTCTCAGAATAGCTGATGTAGAAAGTAGCAACAATTATGAACTGTGACTTGAGGGCAAAAGAGATGGGTCAATGAGAAGCATATACATTTAAACAGGAAGTCATGGAAAAGGGGAAAAATAAAATGAAAATATTTGAAAATCATAGTAAGAGTAATTTAAAGTTTAAGAATGAGCTTCCAAATGCAGAGACCGACAAGAAGGTGAATGGTATTTTAGTAAAAATGGTATATTAGTAAAATTATATTTTATAACCATACATGCATTCATCTTTTGGGCTATTAATTTTGAAGATAACTTCTATCTAGATTGACAATATTCTTGATTCTTCTGACAATGACCAGGACTAATGTGGCTTTGAATGAAAGGGGAATGAATGTCAGGATATTCTGAAGAGGAAGTACCCCCAGTACTCTGGGACTTGCCATCATTTCCTCTCATTTGAACCATATAAACATGCTTTGCACGATAACCTTTACATTCTTCCAACAACTGCTTTATTTTCCTAGTGAATGCCACATCTGGGAAAGCCAAAATGTGCCTGTGAGTTCTTGGGACACCCAGAGACTGTGCAGATTCATTCTGAAATTATTTCTGAATAACTACTTCATTTTCTAAATGTCCTTCTTTTTCTAAAACTTGAGGCCAGTTATAGTAGAAAAAAGGTAGTATTTGAGTTCTCCTTAGACTTAGGCCAATAACTGACAAACTGAAAAAGTCCTGAAACCAGAGATCTGATTGTATGTCATGCACCATGTTTTGTTCCTTTTCACTATACCAAACATCAGGCACAGTCTGAAAATCACTTGGGGTCTTCTGTGGCCCCTGGTGCGATAACTGTGCCAACAGCAGAGGGAGCATTAAACTCATTGCCCACAGTAAAGTGTGGGCAGTGATACCCATGTTCCTATAATCCTTGTATGGGTAGGATGAGCTCATTAGCCTTCTGGCAGTCATCCTAGGAGAAGGACAACTCTGATTCCAAACCCACCTCGTTTAGCTCCTCGTGGAGCTCGTTTAGCCCTGTAAGGCCTTCCATCTAAGAGAAGGACACTCTAATAAAACCTCTGTCCTAAGGACTTGGCTGCCAGCGTCCGAGCTTGCTAGGCCCTGGCAGATGAACCTTAGGACTAAAGGGTGGGTCCAGCTCTGCACATGCTGTGTCTCACCTAAAAAAAATCCCTAGCACAGGCTCGAGGGTGCTATCTGCTATCCTCTTTTTATCAGCGCGCTTGGAAAAGGTGCTGATGAGGAGCGTGGGTGGAGCCCTCCCTGGAGCTTCGTTCGCGAAGCCTAGCCATACCATATCAAACATATCATCCATTACCATTAACTAAACAGCATGAACTAAATGTTCAGGTGTTTTACCTGTGTAGTAAGTCTTCCTTGTGTTGATAACTCTAAAATACTTCTGGGTACAAATTCTCCCAATTATTTTTCACAGAAAATGAAGTTCATACTGATTACTTAGGGGCCTAATTTAAGATCCTTGCTTCTATAAAACCCACCAACAAAATGGTTAGCTTAAGGAAAGTGAGTTTCAGCATATAACCAAGGTGCTAGTAGCTGCTCTTTGACAGCATATACTTTCCTCATTACCTAAGCAATGATGTCTTCTAATTTAGAAATCAGAGTACTTGTCTAAATGAGGCAGGATGAATGTTCTTGAATCATCTATGCACCCATAGTTCTGTCATTAAGTTTCAGCAGGAGCTGAGACACCATATTTCAAATTCTTGTGACTGAGTTCACAAGACCCCTCAGTATCAATTTCATTTGTAAGGCTGATTGGCTTAAAAATCCTCCATATATAGAAATCACTTAACACCTTGTAAAGAAGTCATTGTGATCATTTAAACCTGCCACAGATCTATGATATATTTTATCTCTAACCTAAATTGTGGATGAGATTACTTGATAAGACAGAAACAATGTAGCAGAAAAAATGGTGGGACTTCCAAGCTCCTTCCTTCCTATTTGCAGACATATGTATATGTTAGCATACAGTGCTCTCACAAGAAGACAGGAGAGAAGGGTAGCAATGAAGAGCAATGCAGATTAATTCAGCTACCACTTATCTTCTCCAGAGCTATCCTTTTTCTTCCATTAATAAATATTCAGAGAACATCTCATTTTGCCTAGCCTGGTAAAATAAGCCTTCAACTTTCTTACTGACAGCTTTTAAAAGCATTTATTTAGTTAGAAATTCTTCCTGTTTCTGGTCTCAGATTTATGTATAAAATCATTTTGTTTTTTTCTGTTTCTCCTTGAAAAAATAACTAGGCGACTGTACCAATATAAATAGTCTGAGCAGCCAAATACACTATCCTTTTTGGCAGATATAGTAAATGAAAGACTGATAATTTTCCTCATATACATAATGTTTTCTGCTTCTAACATAGATTTTTTCAGACTTTTTCCTCCCATATTAATGATACCATGCCTTGAGCAAAAACTAAACACATGTCTGTCTTCCCATTTTGAATATCTCTCAGCAGGAAAAAATTGTTGATCAAGGCAAAAAATATCTTTCCTGACAGAGCTATCATTGCACAGTGACATTTCTACCATTCCAAGTTATGCTTGGCTTTATGACAGACCAAGAAGTCAAACAAGTAGCGGATGCTGCTTATCTCTAAACTCTGTATCAGAATTCAAGACATAATATAAAGCATTCATTTCTAATGAGTTCAGCAACAGCATCTTTAATCAGACTGAGTAGTGTAGCAATTTTTATACCAACTGCTACTGCAAAAGTATATGTGAGTGAAAAGAATCTCACTAAATACACGGATCTGCATTCTTTGTCTTCCCCTTAAGTCAGTCTTCCACTGAACCCCAATGCTATCAAGTATTAGCTAGAATGTCAGACAATGTGAGACCAACATATCTTGCCTGCTTCTGGATTAATAGACATATCCTAGAAAGACAAAAAAAGGGTAGAGATTTTTTCTTTGCCCAATCAAGTACTAATTTCCATTTGTTGAAATCTCTTTTGATTCCCGACCCACATATTCTTTCACCACAATGCTACATGATGGATCATCCAAAAAACTCTACTCCTGTCATGTATCTTTCCTACTGATAAATGCTTTGATTCACCTCCTCTGAATTAATCTTCTCTGATTCTTGTTACTACAGCTCTTTGCTCCAGTGTCATCTGAATGGAAGGAAGACAGCAATACGCCGTTGTGGCTAGACTTCACGAATGAAGATCCAGGGAGGGCTCCATCCATGCTCCTCATCAGCGCCTTTTCCAAATGCGCTCATAAAAAGAGGCTAGCGGATAGCACCCTCGAGCCTGCACAATGGATTTTTTTAGGTGAGACACTGCATGCGCAGAGCTGGACCCACCCTTTAGTCCTAAGGTTCATATGCCAGGGCCTAGCAAGCTTGGACGCTGGCAGCCAAGTCCTTAGGACAGAGGTTTAACCTCTTAGATGGAAGGCCTTCCAGGGCTAAATGAGCTCCATCTGCCCCGGTTTCGAATCAGAGTTGTTCTTCTCCTAGGATGACTGCCAGAAGGCTAATGAGCTCATCCTACCCATACAAGGATTCTAGGAACATGGGTATCACTCCCCACACTTTACCGTGGGCAATGAGTTTAATGCTCCCTCTGCTGTTGGCACAGTTATCACACCAGGGGCCACAGCAGACCCCAAGTGATTGCTCATAATCAGTGAATTGCAGGTCATGAGTTTCAAGAAACTGAGTACTGTCTTACGCCCTAATGCTTTCAGGCAGATGCACACAAGTGTGACTTTGTGAAGGTGGCACACCTAACACTAGTAAACACTGTTCTTGATAGCACACTGACATTTGAGCCTTGTTTACCAAAACTGAGGTCCAGCAATGAAAAATTGTACAAGTGTTGTACAACAGCATTACTTTGTGAAGTAGCTAAGCTTTAGTGTATCTGTTGAAGATATTACATGTGAATATGCTGAGGAACAGCTTATGTTCTTAACCATTATATGGGGTTTCTACTATAAAGTGATACAATTTCCACTTTATGTAAAATAAATAAATGGCATTCATAGCTTTAACAGTTCATTATGAGAAAATTTGTATCTACAATGAATTATTTATGGATTACTAATTGTGATTTGTAAAATAAGATAGGGCAAGTAGTAGATCGAAGTCAGGCTACAAATGCAATCAAACTATTTTTAATTAAATATTTTCTTTTTGTATAAATACAACATTGAAAGTTCCCTTCTATTATCCCCTTTAAAGAAAAGCAAACTTTGCCCAAGCCTTCCTCCAGCCAAAACAAAATTGAATTATTAGTCTTTGGGTATTTCATTTAGGGTATCCTTAGGAAGGGAGGGAACAGTTTACTCCTTTCTTTAGAGAAATTCTGCCCTTAGAGTGAACACAGTTTTCCATGTTACACTGTTCTTATACACAGTCATGCAAGGTGAGAGCCTCTCATACAGAGAAACAATTACTTCAAGTCTCTATACCTATCTACATCATACAAAGTAGCTGTAGTTTCATTTCCAAGATGAGTTCTGCAATATCAATATGATAGCCTTCCATGATAAGACAAGTGGCTAGGCAGATGACAGAGAAGTGTGGATATTTGCTTGTATTGACTTTACCAAGGCTTTAAACACCATCTCCCATAACACCCTCATTGACCAACTAATGAATTACAGAGCAAGTAAGTAGGACACTAAGGCAGACTGCAAACAGGTTGAGCTCGAAAGGTTGTGATCCATGGCGTGAAGTTCAGTTGGAGGCCAGTCACTAGTGGTATACCCCAGGAGTATATGCTGGGGCCAACCAGCTGGAAATTGGCTTTTCAGAGAAGGATCTGGGTATCCTGGTGGACAGGATGACCATGAGCTAGCACTGTGCCTTTGCAGGAAAGAAGGCCAAGAGCCCCCTGAGAAGAATTAGGAGGAGTGTTGTGAGGAGGTCGAAGTTGGTGATCCTTCTCCTCTACCAAGCACTAATATGAAACATTTTAAAGTGCTGGGTGCAGATCTGGGCTGTCCAATAAAAGAAAGAGAAAGATGGACATACTGGAGGAAGTTCAGTGAAGGGCTACTAAGATGATTAAGGGCTCACAGTATCTGCTACCTGAAGGGAGTGAGAGAGAGCTAGGACTGTTTAGACTGGAGAAGGTTCTGGGGGAATCTTACTAATTTCTGTAGATGCCTGATGGGGAAGAGAGAGTTACGAAAATCAAGGCAGGCTCTTTTCAGTGGTGTCCACTCAAAGAATCAGAGGCAGTGGGCAAAAATTGAAATATATGAAATTCCACTTGAACATAAGGAAAAAGATATTTTCATTTTTTTAAATTTTTAAAATTTGTTTTATTTTGAGAGTGGTCTAACATTGGAACAAGCTGCCCAGAAAGGCTGTGGAAATATCTTTGTGTATATTCCAGCACCTGATTGAACTCCTAACCTGTACTAGCTGACCCTGCTTTGAACTGGAGGTTTGGACTACACTATCTCTACAGATCCTTTCCCATCACAACTGTTCTCTGATTAGGTATGGTGAACTAGATATGCTCGTAGTTGTGTCTTGCTTCTTTGTTGCAGAAGACATGCTAATGCACTTTTATTTTCAATCACATGATTTTCATGTTGTCCTTAGATACACTTCTGCTATCTTTGGTAGAACTGTATTCCATTTTTTCATTAGGCCTGTTTTTTGTTTAGAATTTTCTTCTAGTTTCTTTTTCCTTCCTTCCACTGTTCTTTACCTGCCTTTGAAGGTCTAGTACACAATCCTTTTCATTACATTCCTGACTGTTTCTTTTGGGGTTTTTTTAAATGTTTACATCTAAATTGTATCTTTCTTTTCATTTACATCTGTTTGAAACTGATAGCTTTGATCCTGGGTAAATTCACTGCTTGTTAGAATCTCATATTTTATTAAATTTTTTTAATCTTCTCTGTGCCTTTTCTCCTTCCCTGCTTTATTCTACTAGATCACTGGTTTTCTTCTATTTATTTTTTCATAATTCATGTCCCTTCAATTCTCTCCAGTGCATGATCACAATCTAAGGAATATAATACAAGAAACAACAAAAACTCAAGGAAAAACTTTCTTTTAAGTATGTAGTTCAAGGACTTGGAATAAGCTCTCAGAAGAAGATGGAACTCACAGTTATCCAAATTTTTGAGAAGGGTAGAATTTCTTCCTTCTTAAGAAATTACTTCTATTCCTACTACTCTTCTCAAGACAGGGAACTGACAGACCATAGCCAAAATGTGAAATTAGCGATGCAAATTTCAACAAGCTTCCATACCGCTGTGGAGAGGAAGACTGCTGTGGAGAGGAAGCTTCCTGGCCACCATGAAGCATTAGAAGACTTGCCAGACTTTCTCTTTCAAGTAGCTCCTAAATAAATGATGTCTTTGGAAACTAATAGAAATAATAGAAAAAACTATTTCTAATAACATTATTTCTTCTGCACTTTTTGGTTAGTTTACAAAAATGGAAGTTTTCAACAGTAATAAAACACTTTTAAAAAGAAAGATAAGCTGAAAGTACAAACTCCTCAAAGTGGATGAAGGACTTGCTAGACTAGGTCAGATTCTTAGAGCAATGTAACATTTACCTGTTGTTTTCAGATGCATTCTTCTAAATTACATGGCCATTTTGGCCTGCTACAACCAGTATTAGAGTGTTACATCCTAGGGGAATGCTCATGAAGACAGTGTGGATCATGCAAGACTACCTTCAAATCAGTTCTCAGTAATTGACACAGATCTAGAGTAAATGAATTCATTCATCATTTTTCCAAATAGTTAAAATTATAGAATATTTTGATGACTTAGTCCTTTCTGGTACCTTTAGAAATACAGCACAAATCCTCATCCAGTTGCAGATTCAAAAAAATGCGCTAAGATGAGCACTATGAATCAAAGATAGAAATCTGTCCCTTACTGTTCCTGCATGGTTTATTACTGTCTCTGTTGGATTTAATGAAAAAGCAAGTAAATAATGTTGTAAGTGCAATTACTTCCTTGTGCAGCTCACCTTTGAAGTTAGAAAAATTAGTTAAAGGGCTTTGTTCTTTATCTTCTGCCACAGCTGCTTTTGTTTATGCCTAGTAATGTCACTGTGTACTTAAGTGTCTAGCACTTTTGGGCCTGACAGAAATGCAGAAGAAGAAATGCAATGTAATATGCTACTGTTACTTTAACAAACACACTTAACATGGTGTTTCTTTTAGAAATGGGTATATATCTTTATACAAAGACAAGGGGCAATCTTTGACTTTTNTCTCTCCCTCTTGTTGTGCCGTGGGAGATGTGGGGCGGGAACGTGACAGAGAACCTTGGTGGGTACCTGGCACTCGGCCCGGGTCAACCCACCACATTTGGAGTTCAAGAAGAAAACACAGAAAATGCAGTATTTCACAAAACACAAGATACACAGGTAAAAAATTGCATAAACCCCACAATACCTTTATAAGAAACCAAAATAGGCTCAGTAAGAAAGAGGTATTAAAGGCTCCAATCGTTATCCTGATGATACACTAATAAATGCTCAGAAATGGAGTTCAAATAGGGTCATTTGGATGGCTGGCAACATATCCATTGGACTGCAAGACTAGTATAACTAGGTAAATTCTCAGTATGGCCACTAAGTGCTCATCTATGCAATATCACCCAGCCTCTTCAATTACTTACTCTGAATACAAAAAGTGGAAAAAGTTAAGTCAGTCTTATTGACTGTCAGATTCAATAAGATTAGGCTGTGTTTGGCAAAATCTAAAAGTCCTCTCTGCAATAAAAGAACTCAAACAATAAAACCCCACAGTTTTTTAAGGGTAGTGAACATCACGCCTGAAAAGAACTGTATTTGTTCAGGTGTTATCTAGAGGGCTCCACTCAGTTGAGGTTCTACTGGGAACAAAACTGAAATATCTCAGAGAACCAACTTGTAGAAATACACAATTGAACATGCAGCATTCTTCCATGTCCTTTCATCATCCTATCTGTCTGAGTTTTTCCTTTCCAGTAGGACAGGTAATGTTTTTAGGAAAGTGGAAAGTGGACTGCAATGCTAGCTTTCCATCACTATGAAATTAGCCTCTTTGAGAAATGGTGGAATGTGGGAAAACACCAAAAATGTAATGTGTCATAGAACTACTTAGTACAGAGTAGTATTACACATTTCTTTTTCCAGATTTTTTTAAAGGATCAGGGCTAAGATGTGGCCATGATGATGATTATGACAATAATATAATAATAGTTAATGTCAAAGAACAGTATAAACATTGTTTTCTTTCACCTGAGAAAACAAAGTTACATTAGAAAATATTATTAATGTTCATTTTGTTTAAAATTGATTTCATCAAAGCTGCCAGAATAAAACAAATAAATAATAAAGGAAAATAGGAGTCTTAGTGTTACTTCTCTTAATTGTCCATTAAATAGTTCTTCTGATTACCATTTTACTGCACAGTTAGTCAACTTGCAACGTAGAAATCTTTCTTTGCTAGTGAAGCTTGCATCTTTCTACTACCTGTTGGTACAGTATTAAGAGATCACTATCAAAGGGACATTTAAGCTCATTGTTTATTCATGATTTGTACATGTTCAGCTTAGATGATAAGAACTATTGAGCATCTGGAAATAATGCCCAGGATCTTCTAGGGGAAGAACTATGAGTTCTGAAACTATCTTCTTTATCCTTGGATATTCATGCTGCATTATCAGGCATTCTTTCCTCTTCTGATAAGTTTCTTTATCCTCTCCTTCTTCACACAAAAAATTTTTTTACACTTTTTTATTTAGTTCCTCTATCTAAAATTAACCTGCCACAATATAAAACATAAAATGGAAAAAAGTGGTTTGTATAATATTACACCTTAGTAGCACATGTGGTATAGAAGAGAATAAACATTAAAATCTATCAGTTATACACGTTTGCTCTCATGAAAGAAATGAAATTGTATAGATATCCACATCTCAGAAAAGCAAATCTGTTCTTTCAGAAGCCTAGCAAGAATGTATCAGATAGAACTAAAATGGTTTTATATTACCATATTTTCCTGTACATAGCATGCTACTCAGATAACCCACACCTCTTTTTGAAAATAAATTCTCATATGACCCACACCCTCAGATAACCTACAACTCTCCTCCTTTCCCTTCCAAGGCATCTATGTATCTAGCAAATTCCCCTGGAGGCTTTCTGTTGTGGTAGAAAGAAAACAGGGAGGAAAAGTAGTAAAGGTAAAGAAGATGATGAATTTTAAAGGGAAAAAAAAATAATTTGTGGTGAATCAGAGGCTTAGGGAGGACTGGGAAAGAAGGAACTCTTGAACCAGTTTTTTCATAATATTGCCAGGACTTATGGACAACCCTAATTCTGAAAATAACAAGTGAGGCTTTTGTTTTGTTATTAATTCAACAATTTATCCATGGGTTCTGGCAACTGAAAAATCAAAACTTGCTTTCCAGCTACACTACATTTCAAACTTCAGTCACACTTTCAGACTTGAAGGTGAAATTGACCATGGAAGTATATGGACATATTTCCTAAAGCAAATAAAAATCCTGCTGTAATTAGTCAAAGAAAATAGTAAAGCCAAACACTAAGACAACACCACCTTCTGATGATAATGGAGCTCACAGGTATAAAGTAGAACATAGGTTAATGCTGATTTCTTCATTGTGTAGAGCATACACAAGGTCCAGTTCTATGACTATGTGCAAAGCTGGAGGCAGAGGGATTTTCCTACCAAGCAAAATTGCTAACATTTGGGAAACAAGGAGGTATGGAGAAGGGAAAAGGAGAGGAAGTGGAAAGGGAGAAAGAAAGAAAGAAGTTTAATGAAACCATCAAGAGCACCCAATAAAATTAAGACATCCAGTGATGTTCTTCCCCATAACCTTTTTCCTGTCCCTATGTACCCCCATAACATGCTTTTCAGATTATTACTAGACTGCAAGCAATTTGGGGCAGGGCCAAGTAAGCTCTTTAAGTTTATTCTATGCTTGTAAATATATAATAATAAGACATAAAAGCAACAACAAATTGATAAACAGAATAACCATAAGAAAAACAGCCTGCAGCTTCTACCACAAGTTTTGAAAAGTAGCTGGCATATCTTAGTTTCTCCAAACGCAACTGAAGGTATTTGCTTTGTGGCTGAAGTTAACCATTGTTTATGCACTGCCTATGTCTAATGTCAGCCTTAATTTACAGTCTTACTTGCAAGTAAATGGTTGCTGTGCGAGCCATACAACTTTGTATCTTGCAGACACTAAATTAAATGCTGCACTCTTTTATACCAATTTATATCAGTTCTAACCCCAGTAAAAGCAATGAACTGACTTTAGCAGGAAGCTAGACTTTGGCCTCTTCTTTCTCTTCCAGTTCACAACAGAAAGTCACATGGCCTTCCAGGTGTAGCAATGGTTTCTAGCTTGTTGCTAGTGTACTAGTTTCATCTCAGGTACAACAAGAATGCTTCTCCCAAACGTGAAGCAAATGTGTCAATAATCTCAAATATCTTAATAATAAATGGATTCCATCTGTAACTTGTACAAGGTATATAGTCATGTGGAGGACTGTAAGTTATTCAAATGACACCAAGGCTAATAGAGTGATTTTAGTTCTNTTCGCGAAGCCTAGCCACGACGACAACAACGAGTTCTGCTCAGAAAAGTGACAACAGTTGCTTGTAGTCACTCAAGACCTCTTGCATATGCTTAGTTTACAACTACAACGTTGCACATTATGTCTACCAACACTTCAGTCTGAATTTCTACATTTTCACATTCTCACAAACAATAAAGCTTCCAGATGCCAAATGAGGTCTCTTGTTCCAGCTGTGCAAATTCACCAGCTACACTTGGGCAACTTAAATTGCCTTTAATGGCAGTGTAATGTAAACAATTCTATTGACAATGGAAAAGAAAAAAAGAAAAAAAAAAGGAAAGTAAAATCAAGCAAACAAACAAAAAAACCTGCATAAAGCCCAATGTCTCAGGCACATTGGCTGTGTGTGGGTTAAATATTTTTTCCTATTAATGCCAGAAGAGATGACTAAATAACCAAGGAATAGAAAGATTTCACTTTGATATCACTTTAACTTGCTATAGAAAAGAACCAAATGAAATTACATTACATTACTTTTACAATATAGTAGTGAATTTCATTCTCAGTATAAATAGCCAGCTTATTACATTGTGTAGTATTTCCTCAGTATGTCTGCTAAAGAATCTCCAGCCAAGGATAACACATCTGTACACATCATGGTACAAGAGGTTTTATTTCCTAGCTAATTAGAAACAATGCATTATCCATTTAGTAACCAGCAATGCAGTTTTAATTATTATTTCGTAGTGTTGTATTCATTGTGATGAACAATATTACTTTTTCTTTAATAGTGGAAAAGTTTGGGCTGTGTACATATGATATTTACGTTATTCCACTGTAAGTCAATGAAAAACATTACTGCCTTTCAACTCAGTATTTGGATTTTACTGTTCAAGAATATGACTACATGGATATCAGAATGATAGAAGACTGAATTTACTGTATTATCTTGGGAATACACCTACAGTTTTGGATATTTTTTTCTGTCTTGTAGTATCAACAGCCCTGAATTATGCATCCAAAAATTAAAAATATTTCTTTCCCAGATGGGAAAAATAACCTTTGAGTCCCCTATCCAGGGTGAGTACTCTGAAATGTGACACACAATACATTGAATGTGTGGAGGATAAACATGAGACGGAAGGATAAACAGAGTAACTACCTCTTCAATGCCTAGTAACCTTACTAGTAAGAGGTTTAATGCTGAAAAATGTTATAAAACCCAGGTGCTAACCAAGACATCATGAAACTCTGCATTCGTAATTTGCATGTCTTCCAAGCTAATTTCCTAACTCCCTGTTGCACTGTCAATATGCAAGCCTCATCTAGATCTATCTCCAGGATTGATGTCTACAAAGTGCCTTGGCTATTCCATGATTCCTTGTCACAATGATTAAGGGCATACCACAACCCTAAGTTAAAATGCCTTTACTGTATCTGCACCGTAGCCAATGGATATTCCTTCAACTGGGTCTTAAGCAAGTCAAGTTCTGAGGATTCATGTATAAAGTATGAGGCAAATTCTCAGTGGAATTCATGAAAGGTAGGATAGTGAAGAAGGAACTCTCAGACATGGCAAGTAGTAAATTCTGAGAACAAGAATGTGACTTTGCACACTGTCACGCTAGTCAGTGTTTTCATCCTTTTGAGTTTCCTAGCTTTTTCTTTTGCCTGAAGACAGATAACCAAAACACCAAAGCATTTCTTTACAAAATTGAGTATCAATAATTTGTTTCTTTTAAACTAATGTCATTGTAAAATAGACAATAGAGCTGATGTACACTGTGATACAAGGCAAAATAATGTGGGCCTACAGCATTCCTCAACTCCTCTATCACCTCACGAGAATTTATCAAAGCTATCCTTAAGTGATCAAGAGAAAAATTAGTAACCTAGATCTCTTAGCACTGAATTTTACACCTGTTGTTTCATTTATATCCATGTATGGAAAGGTTTTTTTATATAATCAAAGATTGCTGACAGTTTTCCCTCTGCTCTATTCCTTGAGGTGAAACAAGCCAAAAGCTTTTCACCTTTTCTCAAAGTACAAATTTCCTAGTAATTGAGACAATCTTGTTGCAAACTAGTTTGCTTCATCTGATTTTGTCTAGTCTGTGCATGTCTTTTGTGCATTACTCAAAAATACACACGATATTAGCTAGGGCTTTGTTTTCCAGTTCTGAGAAGGGTGAAGTGACTACTCCATATTGTGTTTTGTAGAAGCCAGTACTACATTTGTTTTTCTGCAACTCTATGACATAGATTAGTTAGATTCAGTTTCTTATCTATATCTGATCCCTCAGACTCTTTTGCCAGAGCTACTCATTAACCAGTCTTCCTCCATTCTGTCATTTCTGCTGCAGATTATCTCAAAATGTATTACTTCCAGTTTTTAACTGCATCCTGGGTTTTTTTTGTCACACAGTTTTGCAAAACCAGTTTTGAATTCTAACACCTATCTTCAATGTACTTAAGAATGGTCTAGGAAATTGATCTCACTTTCATACTTAAGTACTTGTCACAGCAGCAGTCATAGAGACAGATTACTACATAAAATACTGTAACAGAGATGATGCTATATGCAGATCAAATAGAGTACCACAGGTCTACAAGGACAGGAAGTGCTCTTCCATTTGTCTTTTGAAGGAGCTGCAGTGGTAATTTTTTTGCTTGTTGTGGTGATTTGTGCAGCAGCCAATGTGAGCTTTAGGTAACACAAAGAGAAGGTGGAATAGTCTAGGGTACTGCCACAGCAAAACACAAGCAGGTCTCTATTCAAATATTTCACCACCTGCAAGACCTAGGCTTTGAAAATCCAGGTGTCTACTCTCCCTTCTCACCCCTGATCAGAGAAGTTACCTTTTTACTTAAGTACTACTTCTTGTATTTTGATGTCTGTGTCCTGCAGTTAGTAGTGTTTGGTGTAGATGGCAGTTATCTTGAGCAGTGGAAATAAAAAAAAAATCAAGGCTATCTAGTTTAATTATGAGCAGATAGTTAATTTATTTGACCAGATATGCTGCACACCATTAATTATGTTATTGTTGTGTGCAAATCCATGTTATTAAATATTCATTACTTCCAACAATTTACAGTGTACTAATCTTCATATTTTAGTATAACTCATCAACAGAACAATAAGAACTTGCTTACTTTAACCTACAAACACAATTTAGAGAAATAGATAAATAATGAGGATTCATTATTATTATAGAATAAGAATTTGTGAACCACATGAAAATTAATAATAGCTGTTTTGTGAAGGTAGCACCTGGTGTAGAAATATTTATGACTTTGTAAGGCTGTTTACTAAGCTGAAATTCCATTAATTTTTAAATAACAAGGTCAAATTATTTCCTGACTCCACTGAAGTCAATGGAGCTAAGAGTATATATCTGAATGTGGCAGAATTTGACTCCATTTGATGAAGCAATTTATATCAATACATTCTTTAGTGCTAGCCCAATATCATTATGGTAAATACTTTACTGGCACTTTTTGTAGTCAGAAAAAAAATAACACTGTTAAGAAGCAATCCAAGTATTGATATGCCCAATATACAACATAAACAAACATCAGTTTGAACAAAGAGCAGTGTTAAGACTCTGCCACAGCTGGAAGTTTCCCTTTTCTGATAAGTTTTTAAAATAAACATGAGAAAATAAGTAGGTTTTTACTGTGACTGATAATGAATTTTTTCTGGATGCACTGCTAAACATAGCAATTGGAGTTAATAGGTAACTCATACCCATCCCCTCTAGTGCTAATTATCAATGGAGAAAAGAAAATAACTAATTTAGGCTAGTGTATCCATCTTAGTATGATGAGTAGAACAAAGATCCCTAATTCAAAGAATCTTATGAAATAGCTGATGCCAAACTGACCTCCATGTTTTCTGAATAGTGACAAAGAAATATAGTAATATGAATATGAACACTATGTAAATAGTGAACATGAACATTGCATAGATCCTAATATTGTAATGATAAATGTTGATTCCTTGATCCCCCACAATAGCAGTAACAGTGCCTATAGTAACAAAATATTGCAAATAGAGAACTGAATCTTCTGCAATAGGATAGATTTTAAGGTGAGACCTGGATATGAGACATTAAGATAAATCTTGTTTTGCCCACAAGAACAAAATGTAAAGCAGTCCAAAGCCTTCTTCTAAGACCTGTGCATACATGTTACACACTAATTACACCCTTACCTAAGTGTGAGCTTAGCAGCTATGAATATCCTCACAATTCTGCAATTATTTTAAAAGAGGGAGTCCTCAATAAATTCAATGCTTTCAAGCAGGCACTTAAACAACATGCTAATTTGGTTACTTCAGTTCTAAAATGAAAAAGGTAAGTCTTTCATAGTTCAGTATTTATGGATCACATTGCAGTGAAGCTGTTAAGGCTAAATATCAAATAGAAATGAGTGTTCTCTAAATGATATTAGTCTATTCAGGCTAACCAGGTATTGTCCTCTTCCTTCGGGTAGATTTTGTCTTGGGAGTGTCTTGATGGATTTATACGAAGCAAGGAAGGTTTAGCTGACCCACCCCAATAACCTCATATGCTCTAATGAAACCCAGAGAAAAAAAGCAGGCTTTAGGTTCACAGGAAAACATAGTTTTAGAAAGCTGAAAAGTAAAATAGGAGGAGGAATCAATTCCTTTAATAACATTTATTACCATTCCAAATGTTAGAATCAGGTAAAAAAAAAAATTTCTTTGTGACCTCTGACATGACACCTTTTAAAGTACATCTTATTTTATAAATATCTTATCTGATTCCATTCAGGTTTATGAGTGTTTTCATTTTCCACTAGAAACACAGGGTCTAGGATGAAAACAGTCTCTCAGTTATCACATCCAGTCTTTTACCTCATTAATGCTTACTGCTTATAAATATGTTAAGGGTGAGTGTCAGGAGGAGGGAGCCAGGCTCTTCTCAATGGCATCCAATGTTAGGACAAGAGGGAACGGGAGCAAGCTGGACCACAGGAGGTTTAGTATTAACACGAGGAGAAACTTCTTTACAGTGAGGGTGCCAGAGCACTGGAACAGGCTGCCCAGGAGGGCTGTGGAGTCTCCTTCTCTGGAGACATTCAAGAGCTGCCTGGACACATTCCTGTGTGAGCTTGTCTAGGTGATCGTGCTGTGGCAGGGGGGTTGGACTAGATGATCTTTCTAGGTCCCTTCCAACCCCTGACATACTGTGATACCATGGCTATTAACTCTGTTTCATCAAAAAATTGCATAGCTCCATCCCTAAATCAGTTTGATTTCTTTATCACACTGCCCTAGCTAGAAAAAGTGAGACTTGTCTTATGGTTAGAATCTTCTTTCTTATTTCTGGACTGTATTTATTAATGGGCATTCTACATCCCATACGTATTTTGTGACATGATTGCTCTTGCATAAATAACTCCTCTCCCTTTTTTGTGTTGACTGACACAAAATATTTATAGATTACTATCTATTGAACCTCCTTATTAGTAGGTGAAGTATCTTTCAGTTTATACAGATAGTGCTTCTCATGATAAGGCTAGTAGTAGCTTATCTACAGTTTTTCAGTTTGAATTCTTTTTCCTGAGCATGAATAATAACAACTTTAGCATTATTCCAGATGAGGTTGTATCCAAGCTCTGTTGCATGTTGTTAACATATCTTAATCTCAAATGGATAAACCTCTACTCGTGTTTAAAAACAATACTTGTCTTTTTTGCAACTATATTATGATTAGCTTATACCCAGAACACCAGGAAAATTATGTTTAATCCTGTGTTGCTGAAAATCACCCCCTTTTGATTATTCAATGCCCTCCATAACCCACCCCAGATTTTTCTGCATAATCTTCCTTGCGACCAACAGTGTCACATTTTGCTCTCTGCAGACTTGATGGCTACAATCTCATTATTTTCTTTGTCACACATGAAAATATTAAATAAATTCAGTCCCAAGATCAGAATCAAGATCCTTCCTGCTACAAGGGAATTCCCTTTTTTTCATAGTTGTCCATATAGGACAACTTCTGTTAGACTTTCCTGTAACCTTAGCTGGTTTACATTTCTTGTATTTCTCATCTTCAGCTCTGATGTTACTTTTCCATGTAGTTCTGCATTATTTTTTTTTCCTTCTAGAAGCTCCAAAAGATTCACTAGGTTCCTCTCTTTAAAATATGATTTATTTTATTGAAAAAGTTAGTTTCGGAAAATCTGTCCTTCATGAATCAGTAGTTTATTTTATTCTGTTCTAATTTCTTTTTAAACGTGCAGTTTTAACTCACTATTTCTTGTAATTTCTTAAAATCACACACTTTCTGACAGCAAGAATTTAGAACCAGCATTGCAAAGCTCTGTCCTTTAAACCTTTGCCTATTTTTTCCATGCAAAACATAATTGATCTTATCTATTCCAGTATTTTTTTCTTTTTGCAAGATAGGCCATGATGTTGTTGATGTGCAATGTTAACATAACACTTACTTGTATCTTTTCTGAACAAAGTGTGCCCTTGTATATCCCTGTGTCAGCTATGTCTGCTAATCCATTATGCTTACGTTACTTGTATTACAACATTTCAGGTTCTCAACATTTATTCTCATTTCTCCGTTTCTCTGTAGTGGTTCCTGGTTGGGTTTTTCTCTCTCATTTATTTTTTTTTACAGCACCATATAAACATCTGTTTGGCCTACTGAAATGAAAGATTAATTTGTCAGAAATAACTTGAAAGTAAATTCCAATTAACACATATAACTTTTTATCATAGCCTGCATCTGAGATGAAAAACAATGAGTTTCTGCAATCTACTGTATCCAAAAGGTAGAACATTTTATACATCCTCAGATGGGCATTTTTGGCAGATTTAGTATCTCCTCTGTTATACCAAGTTTCCCACTCAGGCTTCAAACTTATCAATATTTTCTTTTCTTCCTCCAAGAAATTCCTGGCAGAGAAAACCCTGGACCTGTTGCTAAGACTCAGTGCCGATCCATAACTCTGAAAGATTTCCCATGACAGTTTGCCAATAAAAATAAGTCAAAGCTTGGCTGTGTTGTCCACAAAGTATGGTCAGAAATGATAGCAAAAGGAATTTTATTCACCTTAGAAAGAAAAAATGTTTTATTATACTTAGTATTTACTCTGCTTGAGTGATATGATACCTTGATTGGAAAGAACATTTTAATTAGAAGCATTATAATATTTTTGTTGCTACGGTGATTATTATTACTATTTATGTCCTCCAACTTGATATTGCTAATTGTTACAGAAACTACAAACACATCAAAAATATAATGCAAAAGTTCTGTCTATTGTTCTCACCATTTTTTGTTTGAACTGTATAATAATGTTTGGAGAGAGAGTCATCTCAGAATAGTCTTATTTTATGAAAGTACTTCAATTTTCATTGGTAGATGAAATCTATTTTCTTTCTGTTATTGAAAATTTTAAATTGATAAGCAAGTCTGGTCAAGCTTTCTAATCTACAGCAATAATCACAATCATTAGTATCTAGCACTTCATAAATATCCCTTTAAGATACTATTTGATATACTATATAGTCTCATGGGAAACAATCGGGATACTACTGCTTCAAAAACAGCTAAATGTATTACAATAAATTTGCTTTCTCTGGGATGCTGAATTGGAAACCTACAAGATGTTGAATAAGAAAACTGATACCACTGCTTATCTGTCCAAAAGCTAGTGGTGTTAGGAAGCCCAGTAATTGAAAAATGGATAGCACTGATATTTGAACCTTTTTATATAACCTTTGAAGTGTAAGCCTTTTGGGGAATAAATTGCTTTTGTAACAAGAACAATGTCAGATCCCATATTTAGAAACCATGCACTTAATTCATTTTCAGACAGAGAAACTCATGTTGTCTTGTTGGGAAAAACATTGCAAAATGGATTAAGCTTCACCCTGGAGAGATGATAACCTAATATAAATAACTGCAGGCTGATCTTTACTAGTTACTGAACAAATATTGCCAAATAGGACAGGCGACCTTCAATGATGATTGATCTAGGATAAGTCATCAACAACCTTGTCTCCAGAGAGTAACTTTGGGGCATTTTGGAATTGTACTGTTCTTGTTTCAGGGTTGGCACTACCACTGAGTAAGACTAAGTACATCTTTAATAGCAAGGTCCAGAGCTAATACGGTGGTAGAGTAATGACAACTTATTCTACAGTGGGCAACTGCTAAGCATCTGCTAGAACTAATCAAACAGGATCAGATCTTTGTTGGAGACTTGAATCAGCTACAGTTTCCCATGTTCACAGGAGACAGCCTAAATCCTGCTTTTTAGGACCACTGTGAGTATGAATGAAGTATTAAAATTATCTAGACGTCTACATATCCCAGTGCACCAGAACTGGCATTACATGAATTCAAATACTATTGATTCATTTTGTAATTATTGTTTCCTCAGATTTTTGCCATTTACTCAGATTTGCCTTTTTACCCAGCAAGCAAAATTTCCTGAATTTGAAAGTCAAACCTCTATTATAATTGTAGCTGTATTGATTTGAAGAGCTATTGCACTCCAGTGAAGATCAGGAAGAAGTCACATTTACAGTCTCTAATTATATTTGCTGTTATAGTATTAACTGGGAACCAATATTGATACTAGAAGTAACAAAACACTACTTGAGAACTCATACTACAGAACTAAACTTCTTGTGTATGGAGATGACTTAAAAAAATGAAGTGAGAAAACATCTACCAGTGGAATTGTAGAGCACGCAGCATATGCTAATATACAAAGATTCAGATGAAAAAACCCAAATCTTAAGTATTAGCTACACAAAGACAGAGAATACTGGGTTTTTTTTTTTATCACACACAAGTACTTTCAATATTTGCCCAACTAAACTATGCACAGCTCATCTGTGCAAAAGACACTTTGAAACCTGATGATCCATGGCCAGTTGATGCATTACTAGACAACCTTCCACAGACTGTGGTTTTCTACATAATAAGGATTAAGGGCAGAGAGTTATAGTCCTAGGAATCCTTGCTTATGGGAGTGGTATTTGATAGTTGGAAGAAGGAAAAATTACAATTACTAGCTCTAATTAAAAAATATTAAACGTAACATAAATTCTAGAAATAACATTAAAATATAGAAATAACACACATCTGTATTGCTGAAGTACTCTTTACGCACACAGCACTAGACTTGTTCACAGTTCTGTGTGGCTGGAAAGTAGCAAGAAAAATTTTGTTTTCCGGTAAGAAGCATGACACTGATCTGAGAGCCTTTTATGCTATCTTCTAACTTGAATGCTTTGACTTTCTTTTGGTGAGTAAAAAGTAATTCCTGTTCCTTCTGGCATCAACACTTGCAGTCTTACTTCTTTTCATCAGTTATCCTCAACATTTTTCTTCCTTGCTGAGGTGACAGAACTTTATGAATTTTGTTTCTTCTTTATGAAACAATTATTTTTCATTTTAGGTTTTAAAAGTGACAGAACAAGGCTTTAGTTGTCACTGCTTTAAAAATCTAATGGTTTCTTCATACTCCAATATGGAACACAGTGTAAGAACCTTCAGTAATGTTTCTCTCATGCAATGTATGAATTATCCACAGAAGATGGAACGCTAGATAGACAAGATTATTTGCCTGGAGGTAATAAAGAAAAATATTTCCACTAGAAGTTATTATTTCTAATGAAAAGAAACAACACCCAAACCTTAGGAAATAGGAATTCTGAAGTAAATAGAGTAATGATACTTCTTCCAGTGCCAAATTCACAGCTGATGTTATTCCACAAATTAATTTATCAACTTCTGCCTGACATCTATGACAAAAAATACTTCCTAAATTAAAGAAGCAGTTTAGGGTTTCTCTGTATATCTTTCTAGTGTATTTGTTTTGCAAGAGATCTTTAAAATCTCCAAATCTCTTTACTTAATTTCTGCTGCATCCAGTATTTTTTCAATGCCTTCCTTCAGTCTGTTGATTTTGACTAGTATCCTTTTTTCCTTTTGTATGCTCTTTATATTCCATGTTGTCTTTTCTTTACTAGTACCATCAATGCTCTCCTACATTCTCTTCATGCTTTAGACATGTGTGTGCTATACAAATCCTTCAGTGTGTTTGCTTTCTTCTTCAAGAGCTGTTACTGTGAAGTTAGTCAAAAAGGTCAGGGTGATTATTTAGTGGGTAAAATCGAATCTACTGGAACTTTATTGCTTTCCGCTAAGAAATCTGACTTATTTATGACATAAGGCATTTTAGGGCACCTGATAGGACTGACTTCTTTTTTTTATGATACTTCTGCCTTCGTGTAAAATTGTGCTATAAATGATATTGACAGTGTCATACAGTACCACTGTATTGTTTTTAAGTTGCATTGTTTCAGCAATTTATAGTCAAACAAAACCAAGTTGTGACTGTCTGCCCTACATGCAAAGTTGCAGGGACTTGTCTTAAATTTTTCAATATATGTTACAGAAACTTTAGCAGAGGAAAGTTTATCATAGCTCAGAGAAAGGTGCACTTTTTCTTCTGGCTTGAATCCACAACTCTTAAAACAGATGTAATACAGACAGGCACCTAACTGTGTAGGGATAATCTTATGACTGGGGTAGTTTTCTTAATAGACTTAGTAGACAAGCCCATTGGCCACACTACCCCAATGACTTGTCTGACAAGTGCAATAAACTAGACACACTTCTCAAAAAAAGTGATGTTTCCCTATAAGCAGCTTGGGACTTTTCAAGTGCCAAGGATACAGATAGAGCTTGTGATCCAAGCATGAAGCTGTTTGTTTTACATATAATAACTGATACTCACTTCTTTGCAAACCATCCATGCAAAACAAAGGTGGGGGCTTACTGGGACAACTGCAGCTTTTACAGTAGCTACAGTTGGGTGCGTGCTCTGTATGATATGATGAGGAAGATACTACACTATTTAGCAATTTGTTCAGTTGTGTGCAAAAAAGACAGCACCACTGCAGCTATACCCAGTCCCATGTCCTTCTGGTTTTAGTGATGATGAAATGGATTATATAGACCTTAATTGTCTAAAAATTTCCTTCTGGGTAATGTTATTACAAGTGAAATCCGAGAATAAACAATCCTAATCACTCGTCTTTTATCACTGCATTTTTGAGTTTGTTCTAACAAATGCTAGAAAGGGCTGTGGCTTCAGGAATAGTAGAGAAAAACAAGATATTTCTGCTAGATACAAAAGAGGTTGTAAGGAAAAAAAAATTTGGCCAAGCAATTCTTAAGTAGCTATCAGTTTTGTGCAAAAAAGACAGCATGCTTAACTCTGTCTTAAAGCTGTTTCCAAGATAGTAGAGCTGGGTTTTAGATACTGAAAATTCCCTAACGCTGTAAAGCTATGAGAGGATGGAGATTCACTGCATCTCAAAGGAGAACCTCAGATTCTGATGGGATTACACCCTACAAGTTAGCTATGCTATGCTGGACACAGCTTTTAATATAGTCTTCTAACCCAAACATTATCACTTTCCCATAAAATTGCTGGTTTCATAATTCTGCTGTTCAGGGGGTTTTTAAAGATGGAAGAGATTGAGTTATTTAATAATGAAAAGTAGTTTCTCTGCATGCTAGGCTTAATTGACTCAGTATTCATTATTATAACTGGATTATCATTGGCTCAATGATAATTTTTGAAGGGGTAGCTGCATAAACACTTGATCATCTTTTCAAACCATTAAACACTCTGGGCATCAGCCTCTTAACAGTAATTCTGACATGTTTATCTCAGCTGGGTTGGTAATTCTTTTTTGTTCAGGATTTGTGATCTGTATATACAGTAGATTTGGGGGAAGGGGGGGGGGGGGGTGGAACAAAACAGAAAGAAAGAACAAAACCAAAGCAAAACCCCAAACAACCAAACATGATATTGGCTTCCAAAGGAAGAAAGAAAAGAAGAAAGGGAGACAGACTTTTCCAGCACAAGACAGTCCTGAGTGACTAACAAATAAAATATTCTCCTTAAAAAGCAATTATGCTTTTGTCCATTAAGTCCGGACACCTACAGTATATATTTGTTCCAGATTTGCAGGCACCTTATTACATTTATTTTTAAAGGTTAGATAAGACTGTTCCTCTTGGTTGCCCTTTGTATAATCAATCTCAGTTTACTTCCAAACTTGATTTTTAAAGAAAGTATCTTACAGAGCCCACATAAAGGAAAACACTAATAAATAAGGATACACTTTTCCTTGTGTTTTTAGGTGAATAAACAGAATGCAACAACAGATTTGTAGTTTTCCAACAAATTCTGTGAAAACCCTTTAAAATTTCAAATGACACCTATGAATGCTTCTGGACCACAGAAACCTACTGAATCGTCCTCAGCTCCTTGTTCCATTTCTTTAAGATTCCACACATTCCATCCATAAACAGTTAAACAATAGTTACAGCTTGATTCTTTATGCCTAAACCCACGAGGATAAATTCACGCTGCACTTTGTCTCCCCCTTCTCCTTTTTCCTGTAGGGACCGGATTGGAGCGATTGGACCTCCTGTCTCCACCAACAGGACCATGAGGAAGCAACATTTTCCTCGGGAGGCAGCGGGATATACTTGTGCTACAGCTTGGCTCTCTCCCCTTGTCCCGCCCCGGGGAAAAAGTTCAACTTTTCTCCCCGGCGGCGGTGCCTCCAGCACCGCTCCCGTCCTGCTGCGGTGCTGAGGGCGGCCCGGCCGGCGCGGCCCAGACCGCCGCTGAGGAGCGGCAGCCCGGTGCTCCGGCGCTGCGCCGAGCCGAGCCAACAGTGGCATAATCTACTAATGGCTTCTTTTCATTTCAGCCCTCCCTGAGAGACTCAGTGGCAGATTGTAGACTCAATTACTCTCATGTCAGGTGATTATCCTAGGTCTTAATGTAATCTTCCATTCACACATACCATATTTCAATTACGGCAGCTATGAAACAAGCTGTGTATTCAAATCACCAATCACCTTATCACTGCTGAACAATGTCAACTGTAAAAAACGCCAGCTGAAGGCAATTACACATGTGTTGAGAACCGATTATGATTACTCTCTGTGGTATTTGTGATGAGCTGGGGAATGTTCTGAAAATTTAATTTAATGACAATATGCTTGCTGTACAATCCATAATACCTCCTGAATCCAGCATGGGGCTATTAAAACTGATAGGAGCATATTATCACCGAACTGAAAAGCTGGGTTGGGATAGTTGCTGGATGTCTCTACAGGGAATGATAGGTAATTTCTCCACATATTTCTAACGGCTGAGGCAGACAGCTTCCAGTTCCAGCTGCACTCTGAAGGTGGTCCCTTCCCTTCCCTCCTAGAGCTGAGTTAAGGTGTTTTACTGTAGCCACTGCAGAGGAACGGAGAGGGAGGGGGCCGGGGGTGGGGGGGAGTGGAGTGGTGGGAAGGGTGCAGGGACGAGGGGAGCGCTGGGCCAGGCCAGGCCAGGCCGTTGCCTCAGGGGCTTCAGGGCACTGTGCCGTTTCCCCTAGGGGACTTTCGTGACCTCGTTAAATCCTTTCTCTGGATTCTTTTTTTTTTTTTTACTTCTTCCCCTCGTTTTGACATCGTCTTCTCTGCGGGGATTTCGCTGAGCTAGTTAGATTTACTCCGAGGAGAAGGAACAGCCTGTTTCCAAAAGGACGGAGATAATGGTCCACTGACGGCGCCCGCCCCGCCTGGCTCTGTGAAGGGACCAGCACCCCCTACCCCACCCCGCCCTGCCCTGCGGGGTCGCCTGTTGCCACGCAACAACCCCGGCCAGTGCGGCCTACACCGATTTAGTCAGCCAGTGCATGTTTTTGCCTCCGGGCAGACGCGGGGAACGCTTATCCCCAAATCCCTCAAATGTGTATATGTACATAACGAAGGTGAAATTCTAATTGTTGTGCACCTCCCTGTCCTGTCTTCCAACAGGTAGCCAGGCTGGTGGGTACCAGCCCGCATGCAGGAGCACCGCCGTCTCTGGGCACATACAGTGTAGTGCTGCTCGGCAGGATGGGGAGGAAATCCACCTTTGCGGAGCCGGGAGGGAGCTGGTGTGCAACGCTAATGCTATTTATTGATCTGAATTGGTGCGATTCTAGATTAGGCTTGTAATTCATTTCAGTAAGCTGACAATCTCCGCTGCCTGGGCAAAACACAAAGGTCTCCTGTTCTTTTAAGGCTACAGCCGATAACGCTGTGCTGGGGACTACTGCGAACTCTGTGGCTTCAGCGTATTGTCTACCCTCTTTCAAGGGCTTCATTTTGAACTCAGGAGCCTTCAAACAAAAATCGTCTCCAGCACTAAATCAAAAATCCTGTTCAACTTGAAGCATGTGATGCCATTCACCCACATATAAAAGTTTTTTAATTAGTATAAACTGAAGAGATTTGTTCATCTGCACTCACATTTCATACACAGAGTATTTATTTATGTAAACAGGTTTATTTTTTCAACAGATCAGCCTGTGTGGTAATTTGCCCTACATTGTAAACAGGAATTTTATTGCAGATTACTTTGAAAGTATTTAAGTAAAATCCTGTGGAATGCTTTTTAAGTCTGGAAACCAAATAGTTCTGAGATAGCCTCAAACATGTAGAAATGAGGGTTACATGATTTTTTTTTTTAAGTTGCTCTTCCACATAGTGCCAAGTATTATCTCTTTTGCCTAAGTCAGCTGTACAGTCACTAGGACAAAATTATCTGACCAGATGTGGCAGGAGAAGATAACTAACTCACCACCCTTCTTCTGGGTACTCTTACCTATATGTCCTGAGTATCACAGGCATACAAAACACAAGAAGGCAACTGGAAACATTTAAAGAGTATACTTAAATTATTTGAATGTATTCTGAAAAACAGCTTCTGTTGATAAAGAGGTTTTAACAGTATAATTTACTTTAAAAAAAAAAGGTTCTAAAAGAGAAACAGGGTTTAAATAGGACTGATGGAGAAAAGAGTAAATCACAGGAGAAAAATACGCTAACAAAATAAGCAAAGGTTTAGGGAAGTTAACTCACACCATATTTTTGGGTACATGAAAGGAAACTACTAGACACTACTGTAATTTTCTTGGTTTGCAGTATTTACATGCTGTTCATGTAACACAATGTGGTGATTAGCATTATTATAGCAATAGTAGTAATAACAATGACAGTATTAACAGCAATGATAGTAGTAACAGAAAATGACAAAACCAAAACAGAAACAAATGGGGCAAACGAATAAGGAATCCTAAGTCTAACATGCAGAACAGCTGTTTCTCTAAAGGAATGAAATGGTGCATCTTCATTTGGATGTAGTATACAGCTAAGAAAACACAGACCTGTGAGTAGTCCGAATCTGAATTCCAGCTAGAAGCAGAGAGTTGGGGGCACCTTTGCTCTTTGCTACGGGCATGCAGAATTCACAGCATCAGATGCAGCTGGCACTTGCAAGGAAAGATTTCTTTTTATGTGTAGTAGAAAGGAAGCATGCCAGCTGATTTTTGACATTACTCCTCATATCTAAAAAAAGAAGACAATGCCAAGAAATAAAGAAAAAACCCTCAAGACTCTTGTTAGTCATGAAAGCTAATATTGTTACCATCATGTTTATTGCATGAAGGGAAAAATATTCTGTAAATTAAGGAAGCTACAGCACAATGGCGTAACTCCAAACTTTTTTCCAGTTACCAGATCACTATCTGACTTATACATCATATAGAGAACAGCATCCAAGCATCTGTAATGTGGTAAAATTTAAGATTTTTTTTTTCCCATAATCAGGGTGGGGTTTTGGTTTTTCTGAATGGGGTTGCACTTTTCCTGTGTTCTGTTTTTTTTTTTCTAGGAAAGCTGTTGAAACTCCGGGAGGAAACATCTCCACCAACCTTACACATACTGTGTGTACATATAAGCATCAGCTGAGCAAAGATGCCATGACAGAGGTTATTCAGTTTAACATCAGGGGTTTTTTCACTTCAGTCTGTGTTATTTAGAAAACATTTTTTTCTTTTTTTTAAATCTCTCTGAACACATTATAAAAAATAAGTTGAAGGTTTACAACTAAAATGTTAGGTAAATACTCAACACAATGGAAAGCTTTATTGATTTTTCAGCAAAATGAAGCTACTGTACTTATTTTAAAGATCAATTTTATCACCTGAGCTCAGGCATGCTGGACTTCAAACAAAGAAAGAGGACAGTCCTTCATAACCTCTTCCATGACCCTAAACAGCCAGAAACTCAAAAGGCCAACCCATTCTGTTAGCTGAATTACATTTCGCCTTTCCCTCTCTCGTCCTTCTTCATGTATAATTCTCCACCAAAAAAGTAAGCTATCTGATTACAAATTGTGCTACTTTTATTACCCAAGGCAGTTGTTAATTTTTGCCATGGGTCAGACAGGATAGAGCCCTAAAGAACCAAGAGCCTCTTAATTGCATAGTGTAACACTAGCTGTTGCCACATCTCAGAGGAGTTATTGCACCTTGCAGATAATGCCCTTTTCCCTGCAAGCCATGAAATAGGTTCTGCCTACATTGATGTATTAATTAGATTTGAAGACTGTTTTAAAAATTATAGCTGAAGCTCCAGTTCAAATATTTCAGAAGTTATTAGAAAGACAGTGTGTTGTGGGTTTTGAGTTTTGTGGGTTTGTTTTTTTTTTAATTGAAAAAGAGACCTTGAAGACTTTTTTTTTTTCTTTTAAAGGATAAGGTGGGGCAAGAAGCCCAACCTGTAAACCCCATCACATTGAAAGAATATATAAGTTTTGATAGAATTCCAGGTTAAGTTTGTCAGTTCTGATGTCGTAAAAAGTGAATGAATTGGCACGACCTGTAGAAATCTCAGGAAACGTTTGAAATTTCTTCAGCTGGCTGTATATCAAGCATACAGTGAAAAAAGGAAATAGAAGGAAAGTAAAGAAGAAGGGCAAAAGGCGAAATGGTTTGTGTCCATTTAAGAAAAAATCAATAATAGCATAAAATTGATTTAGTACTTGTCATAAAACATAAGTAAGTGCTGGAAAATAGAGAAAATTGAGTCTCAATTTAATCTGCACAAAAGCCACACTGTACTGATGAAGTGATCTGAGGAGAGAGCTACATAAAACCTGAAGACAGATACTTAATTGTCATATTAAAGACTTTCTTTTCTGCCTGCTGGAGTCAAGGGGTAGGACCCATTAATCATGTGGATAAGGGGCATTGAAATCAAATCTCAATTAAAATCTGTTCAATAATGTCTCTAATATGTTTTTCAAGCATTAATTTTTTCCCATCGATTCTGCAGCCCATAAATCAGATATGTTGCAGTGCATGTAATAGTTTATGGTGGAGAGGATTATAGTTTTATGAAGTTAATGCAGCAGAACCATTTAATTTACACAGGCTAAAGTTTTATGTCTGTTGATCATTTCTATTGTTTTCTGTGGGTAAAAATTCCTTGGGATATAAACCTTAATTTTTTTTTGCCATTTTTCTGTATGTATGTGTGTGTCTGTATACCAACATATACAAAATATCAATGTTTACCCATGCTTTGGCTTACATGGCTCTATTTGCAAAAATGGTTGCTAAAGAAGATATGCTTTCTTTTTTTATTAAAAATTGAAGTGAAGATAATAATCTCTTAGGATAAAAGACAACTATCTTAAGCTCTGCAGATAAGGACCTGCGAGTCCTGATGGTCAAGTCAAGCATGAGCCAGCAGTGTGCTCCTGTAGCCAAGAAGGCCAATGCTAACCTGGGGTGCATTAATAAGAGTGTGACCAGCATGTCAAGGGAGGTTCTACTGCCCCTCAACTCTGCCCTAATGAGGCCACATCTGGAGTATTGTGTCTATTTCTGGGCTCCTCAGTTCAAGAGAGACAAGGAACTACTGGAGAGAGTCCAGTGGACGGCTACAACAATGATTAGGGGACAGAAGAGTCTCTCTTATGAGGAAAGGCTGAGAGACCTGGGTCTGTTTAGCCTGAAGACTGAGAGCTTAACAGTGCTTATAAATATCTAAGGGGTAAGTGTCAAGAGGATGGGACCAGTCTCTTTTCAGTGGTGCCCATTGATAGGTCAAGGGGCAATGGGCACAAACTAAACCAGAGGACGTTCTGCCTAAACATAAGGAAAAACATTTTTCCTTTGAGGGTGACAGAGTACTGGAACTGGCTGCCCAGAGAGGCTGTGAAGTCTTCTCTCGAGACTTTCAAACCCCACCTGGATGTGATCCCGTGCAATCTGATCTAGGCAGATGTGCATTAGCAGGGAGTTTGGACTAGATGATCACCAGAGGTCTCTTTCAAGCCCTTTGATCCTTTGTCTGATTCTATGTGATCTTTTGTACATTGTACATTGCTATGCAATGTCTGGTGAAATGCAGACAATAGCATGGATATTGGCAACTCAGCTTTTGGCTTTTCAGTGAATCAAAGAAGCTTTCAAGCTGTAATCACAAGTTTTGTATGAGATGTAAAATTCGTTTGTGACCAGTTTATGATGGAAAAGATCTTAGTCTTTTTATGCTTGGAGAACTATTAACCCTTGCTAATTTCTCATTTCAGCAACTATAATCTTCACACACATTTCCTGACAGATATGATTGTGTACTTACTTCTTCATTTCCTATCATAAGGTCTTGTGTGGATGTTGGCATACACTGTTTAAAAGCTGACAAGAATCTGCTGCCTTCTGCTTGTTGGATGTATAATGTTTTATGACCAAAACTATTCTTACTGAAACAAAAATCAAAACTAAAAAAACAAAAATCAAAATTAAAATTTTGCCATCACATCTGAGTCAGAAAAGAGAATTAAAACTTGAAGATTTCCCAACAAAATAAATTAATTGGCACACTGTTCTACTAGGGAAAATTCCTCTGGTCCTTCAAGTTTTTATAGTGTAATTCCTGCAGGTTAGCTTTATAGGCAAATATTTTTTGATGTAAACACAACTATAATATAAAAATGTTTTCATTTTAGAGAGAATGTATTTTGGAGCTACCTACTTACCATTTTTATCAAAATGTTAAGTTTCAAATGTGCTTGTGTATCTAGTAAAGGATGTAGGTTTACATGGTACAGAATTAGCCTGTGAAACTTATTGCTACAAAAGGACAATGAATTGAAAAGGCTAAAAAGAAAACTGTAGATTTATCTCAATCATAAAGAGCTTCCACAGTTGCATCAAATAGGATAAACATTTTTAAAGGAGATAGAACCCTTGTGCTTCAGGTCACAAAAAAAAAGAAGAAGATATAGAAATACACCTACAGCCTGTGAGCAGATTATTCTGCTAAGGTATGCCATACCTTTTCTTGAATAATTTCATGCTGGCTGTGCTCAGGATACTGTCTCTTGTGCATCACAGTCCTACGACATATTTGTATGGATGGCTGAAACTTTTAGTTGCCCTCAGAGTTCAGGCAGTTTCCCAAGTGTTTTGCCTGCCAAAATTTTCTGACTAATCCTTCTAGTGGTTAATCCACTAGATGTTTCTTCCAGGCTGCCTCCCTGTATTATCAGCTTTCATTTGCTCTGTGCCGCTTACTGGGAAAGCTACTTCTTCAGACTTCAGCTGGGCTGCTGAGCATGATGAAAATGGTACCACTGATCTGCAGGCCACAGTTCTCCTGGGTGTAGAATGCCTCTTTGCCAGCTGCCTCAGTGTTGTTTTTAACACTAGTCATATGTAGAAGTAAGAAATAAAAAACGTATTTTCCCTATAATTCAAAGAAAAGAAAAAACCCTCACTTGTTCATGTTCAAAGATGGTGTAAACAAAGCTAGATTGCATCTTAATACATCTTAGTATTATATTTTGTTATATCATATCTTAATTCAATTCTAACAGATTCTGTTTCCTCCAGCTAAAAAGCTGTCTGGAATCCTACAGAGCTCGGAAGATGAGCACAGGCTGGATCACAAGTCAGGGTCCAGGGTGTTCTTAGTTACTCTCTGAAATTCTGTTCAGATCCATAACTTTGCCCTGGTAATTTCCAGCTATTCTAGAACTAAATTCATAATTAAGATGTCAAACTTTGGCACTTTTCCTAAAGGATTAGTTACTGTACCCTGCTAATTTTAGAAACATTTTTGTCCCTGGAGCATAGCTATGTGAAGCTATCTCTTGCTAGACAGTGAAAATAAAAAAAAAAATCAGTAGCAAGTAGCACACTACTTAGGTAAATGCATTGTTTATCTGTTCTTTCAACTGGTAGGCAGGAATCACACCTCAGTATCTAGCTCTTCATATGTTAAAAATACTGTCCCTGCAAACACATAAATGAATTCTGTACTAAGATACTTAGGAGTACAATGGATATAGACCATTTCTGATTGTTCACTAAAATTAAACTATAATCACAGAGTTTGGGGAAGTGAAATTGGGATAAGTGATTCCTAATCTGGTTTTGAAGGAATCCATGACAATAAGATACCTTTTTCTATTATCACATCACACAGTTCCAGAGTTGACATTATGTATTATTAAACAGAAACAGTCGTTTCTATGTCAACGCTCACAATGTAACAAATAAGGATAGTTCCTCTGTTTCGTGCTTCACTATTTCTTCTTATACCTTAGTCTTTTTGTTTCTCTTGCATCTGACATTTTCAAGAGGAAACAGAAGGTGTGCTGAAAGATCAGCAGTGTCTTGTGAGGAAGGAGCAAGGGTGTTGGTTAAGGTGTAGGAGCCACTGAGATTGGGTAGAAGGCTGGAAGATGATGGCCGAGAGAGAAATGGTGATGGACAAAGACGAGGATAAATCTACACCAAGCATACTCTAATCAAGCTAGAAATTGAGGGGAAAATATGCAACTAAAGGTTATGTCATACTAATTTTACTTCTCTATGTCAGTAGTGACCTCAGGACTTCTCAGCTGTGGTGGTTCATCTGGTTAGGAGTGGCTGAACTCAGTCTAAGACCTGCTGATAATTAGAGGTAAAAGCACAATGGTCTCAAGGGCTTTTAGCAGACACAAGCTTCATTTTATTTTATTTTAGTTTAGTTGTACTCTCTCATCCACCCAGGTCTTTCCTCCTTCTTTAAATGGGAATTTCTTCAGCACTCTGCCTGGCTGTCTACCCAGCAATTCTCTGATGACAGATCTCAGGATGTATCCTTTGCTCTAGTTTGAATCTCCAACCCATTTTAAGTGAAAGTGAAAGATTAGAGAACTGCTAGTCACAATAACTGAAACAGAAAGGCAGGATAGTGCCACAGGTGATTTTCAACAACAGGTCACTATCCCTGTTTTAGTGAGGTCTGAGAAGGCTCAAAGACTTACCAAAGGTTACCTAACAGCAACCTTGGCAATGCCAAGAAGAGCATTCCTGTGCCAAACTAGACATATCAGTCATTGGCTACATCACTTCTTTTCCATGACAATAAACAGCTCTGCTTTTACTATGTCCTGGATTTTAGCTGCCTTTGTAATTTGTGCTGCCTTTTTTCTTGATTCTTAATTAGGGAAATATTTAAACTGAGTAACACAGAGAAAGAGGGGATAAGAAAGGTCTTTCAAAAATGCATGTTATCTGTTGCTTTATTCCAAAGGCAAAATGTTTGCTTCTCATAAACATGATTATCAGAGAAAGATCCTTTTGACAGTGACAGAGATCTCTTCAGACATCTCTTTGCCAGAGATGCAAATCTCTTTTTGATTCATGGTTTTGCTATTCAAAATAATGATTACGGTCCTTAAATTTGGTTGAATTAGAGCAGTTCTAGAATTAGTAAATGGAATGATACTTTATATCCCTGGAAGGACTTTCTGATTTCCAATACGGTTTTCACACTTTCTCTCTCTGAACCCAAGATTTTCCATTTCTTTCAATGATCTGTACAGTCAGAATACTTAAACATGTCAGAATTAAGCACCCTTTCTATCAATGTGAGAGATATTCCCCATGCACCCATATGAGCGATACTGCTTGATGCTAACAGTCAAAACAGGACAGCTTTTTTAAGTGCACACACCCTAGATCAACCTATGAACCCAGGCAGAAAGATTTGCTAGTTTGGGTTTTGTAAACCAGCACAGCTACATGCTGTAAAAACAACAAAAAATATTTAAAAAAAAAAAAAAAAGATTATTTCTTCCCTTACTGCTTCCCTTCAACAAAATCTCACTGGCACTTGATGCAATAAAACCAATCACAATGGAACCATTTTATATGTGTGTGACTCTCAAATATAGTTCCCCAAGCCACTGTTCTAAATTAACAGCAGTTAAGCACCCATTGATAGAGACTTAAAATAAATAGTTACCCAGTGGACTCCCCTGTAGTCAGCACACATTACTCAGAAGACACAGAGAGTTCCATGGGAGCTGCAGCAGAGTTTATGCATTTAGTTGTGTTTAGGTTATGAAGAAATACTCATTTTGTACATAATGATCTCTTTACAATGCCTTCTTAATACCATCAGCTTGCAATACCAGACATAGGCCTTCCTTTAACCTGACTCTTAAAATCTTTTGATGAATATATTGTTTAAGATTTTTCATAATAAGTCACAGAAGCCTTAATTAAATGCAAACTGATTCCTTCAAATCTTTCCTGTTACAATGCAGGCATGAATGGAACACATTTGAGAGCTCACACAGCTCTAGTTTTCATGCAAAAGACTCAAGTCCCATGAGTAAGCCAATTACAAATTATAGTGTAGGTGAACTTGTTCTTTTCCATTCACTGGAGCTGATTCTGTGTCATTAATGCTGATGTCTTAGAAAGGAAGAAAAGGCTTTTCATATTTCATTAACATTACAGAGGAGAAATGAAATTAATTCTCCGATAGATGAGAGCTATGTATATGGAACTAGTTCAGTTGCCTACATTTTAATAAGTCTTTATAGAAAGCCAGAGCTGTATCCAGCACCAAAAGGCTCACTAATCCTCTGTGATGTCTTACACTGACCTCATTGGCACAGACTTGTTATTGGCTGAGGTTTCACCACTGTTAGGCTTAAATCAGCTAGAGTGAAATTTTAGCTGAGTGATAACTGTGCCAAAATCCATCTTTAGAGCTCTCAACCTTTCACCACCCAAATAGTGAACAGTGGCATTGAAAGAGCAGTATGTGGCTTGTGTTATGAATCTATGAAGGTGGAGGCACAGATCTATATAAAAGTGATAAAAGGGCCATAATTTACAGGAAACATACTGCGAAGAAAATATTAGTCTCTCATATCTATTTACAGTTGCACATGCTGTAAAAGTCACCTAATCTTAGCCAGATGACATTCAGAGACAGAAAAATCATCTTTTTTTTTTTTTAAACCTACAGCTAGTGAAACTTGGAAACTGGCCATATCTATCCTTGATATGTTTAGTATAGAAAGCTATATAGTAGTATCTAAATCTAGCTGCCACAAACAATTTTATCTATTGTTACTCCTCCTTTGGCCTGGACTAACACAGGCATATGTGTAAATAAACTTACATATATGCCTCATGTGCCAAAGGCAGTAAAGCAAGTTCTAGACTGTACTCATATCCAAAGTCTGATGAGTTTTAGCAGACTACAGTTTTGGTTCAAGGGAATTGGACATATTTTTTCTCCAGCAGACATGTGGTGGACAGAGATAAAAAAACTACATAGTTTTAAAGTATAGATGTTTAACATTGTCATTTTCACTGCAGCATTGTTTCTTAAAAAAGCTCTAAGGAGATATTTTATAACTTTGCCTCATTATGTAGATAATGCACAAGTGATCTCATAAAGTGTCCTTCTAAATTTTTACACGTGCTGCCAACTCACTCTTATCCAGGATATTGTAGGGATGGGAATGAGAACTGAAATATCCCAAATAATGGTATGGTAGGTACAACTGGGTGTGCAGAAACTGCATGGAGTCAGCTCAAGTCTACTGGTGCTTATTAGCTCCCTCTTCATTATTGTCTTTGCAAAGCCACTGGAGCATCTTGGTACTCGTGGTATGACTAGCATTTAACATGACTTATATTTTGATAGCTGATAGTTTACCACACATATATGCATATATTTTTACATCCATATCAATTATAAACAGATTTGTAGCCACATATTTGCATAGAAATAAGTATTGTGTAAAACATAAGAAATGTGTATTTTAGAAGTTCTTTGAAGATTGAGATGCTTTATAAATTCACACTATTGTACTGTTACTCTATAGTAACATTTTTCTTGTTCTGCCATTGTTCTGCATGTCTGCAAAGCCATACTTTAGGTTAGAGCCTCCAGTGACTTTGTGATGTGTTTCAGGTATTGTCTGTTATAATTGGGAAAAGATAACCTAATGTCCAAAGCTAAAGATTCTAGAGTACCATTATAAATATATACACTTATAACCATTCCTATCAAATACAGCAACTCTCTAGATTCTTTAGTTTCATATATTCCTATTGAGCAGCTAATGCTTGAGAGAAGGCAGTAGCTCTATTTCTTTCTAACTTGTGTGAGTGCCAGCTGAATCCAACAGAAACAGAGCTAAGAAATTCAGTATAAATCCTCACTGAGCTGTTTTTTCCAAGTAGAAGACATGCTTTTTGTTTGTTTGCTTTATGCTACACAAATGCTTTATCAAGATAAACACATCTTACAAATCTGGAAAACAAAACATTCTCCATAAAGCAGACTGCAGAAGAGCTTTTCCCAGAACTTCATCCTCTTATAATGGTTCTTTTTTTTGCAGGACTCAGCTCTGTTAGGCTCCCTGCTACAATATCTCAGCTTGTTCTATTTGACGGCTGTTCCCCTGTCATCACTCATTTTCAGTGGGCAAGGGGGAGCAATTGCTGGGCATCAAATCATCATCAAGTAAACCAGCCTTGACACTAGTTAAAAAGGGAGATGGATGGTCAGTTGGCTTCTACAGAAAATATTCTCCTAAGTATCCCAGCAAGGTCCCTTGATACCAGGCTGGTGCTTTTCTTTCTTTCTTTCTTTTTTCCCTTTTTTTTTTCTCTTTCTTTTTTTTATGGGAGCAGAGCGATCACCCATATTTCTTCTGGGTCATCTTTTGTTGGCAGGTTTTCTCAGGGGAGGAGCACAGAGGTTAGGTGAGTGGGCTCTACATCCAACAATTAAACAGCAGAAATATAAGCTGTTAAGGACACAGCTTCCTTGCACTTGCTTCCCTTGCCTGTAATGGGCAATGAAAACCTCCACACACTTGCGTAACTTCAGGAATGCCAAATATATTGTAGGGTATCAGCAATCACTTACCTTTCTGTTGCCTCCCCTTTCCATACCGGCTTTAAACATCTTTCAATTGAGAATAAAAATTTTCAAATAGCTTGAAAATTAAAATTAAATACAGAGACCATTTCCAGTTAAATAATATTAAAGTTCTGGACTACTGTGGTTCTTTACATGCTTTAGGAGCACTGGGCTCTGCTGAGTAAGTTGAGAGAAAGGAAATCACCAAATTATGGACTGACTACAACTTAGTTGTTTTGGTACTTACATGGAAAATAACTCTGTGTCAGTTGTCCCCTTCACTAATTCTAAACCCCTTTGGATGCTGCAGGTTTTGTTGATGGCAAAGATGACTATATCTGGAATGATTTGTATGACTAAAGCCTAAATTATCACTAAAAAAACCCAAACAACTGTATATTTTCTATTTGGAGGAATAAAACAGTTTTTTACTCAGTCTCTACATAGTAAGAAAAAGCTCTTCTAGGGAAAGAGTTGCCAAAACTTCTTACAGCTTAGAAATATGTTCAAGATGCTTCAGAAACAACTAAATGTCCTTTTACTGCTCAGATGACGAGTTGTACTAAAGACATTTTGTACAACTGAACCATAAAGAAGATGGTATTGGAGCCTTGGACTGTTGCATAAAGTTACAGGGAAAATATCATCACAATTTGCTCTTTGTAGAATGGATAAATAAATTGCATATAACGGCAAATTTAATTAAAGTTTTGAAATGATACAACTGTTAGAGAAATATGAAGATGTGTGACATTGTTATATGGCTTTTGGGTAGTACCTTTGCACACTGTATCACAATAGGACCACCTCTGGAGTCTTCCTGTACTTGTACAGATATTGGAGACATCATATGTCTAACAACCACTGAGGAGGCAGTGCAGATTTTTTGCTAAAGTATGAATCTTTTATTAAAACTAAAATATACCTATGAAGACTTCGGAGTAAAGGACTCTAACTTTGAAGTCAGTCTTGCTCCTCCCATTACCACTGTATCTGAAAGCCTGAACAAAAAAAATACCTCCTTTTACCCCCCAAAAAACATAAGAAGAAAGAAAAAAAAAAAAGGAAAAAAGAAACTCAAACTTTGTCAGAATTTGGAACTGGGAAATATAGACCAAAAGCATTGTACATGCAGTGAATGTCTCTAAGAAGGATTTTTGGTGCTATCACAATATTATTACTACAGTACAGGAAAAGCAATTTTGATAATAATTTTACAAGAGTGGTACAGAAGTTCCCAAAAGCATTTCCCTTCTCAGATTTATCTGCCTACTGAGCTGTCATTAAAGTCAATGGGAATTTGGAGACTCTCTAATGGAGGAAAAGCCAGTACAAAGCATAAATGTTCAGACAGTGCCTTTAGGTCCTTACCCCAGCAAAATTCGTATGTAAATCAGTGGAAATTTTGCTGTGGGGGGTGGATGGGGAAAGGGAATTCAGAAATGAGCCTCATTTTGTTTGTAGAGACTGAAATATTTTAAAAGATAAACCAGCAATAGTTGTTAGTATGCTCTTACTGTAATCACTAAAAAAAAAAGTGCAGGAGTCAATCCTGCAAAATCCTGACATCTCTGGGAGTTTTTGTAAGATAAAGAAAGCTCTTAGTGCTCAGAAAAGAGGAAGAGAGCTCAGCTCTTCCATGCTCGTGGCTCCTGAGCACAGCACAGTCACAGCTGTGGCAGGATGGAGAGCTGAGACCAGCCAGTGACAGCTTGATTGAGGAAGAGGAATAATGTAGTTGAGTGCCTTCTGATTTTAATTCACATGATGCTTTTTATTACCCTTAGGATAAGAGGCAGTGTTTTAAATTCCTTTTAGCACTATTTATTTAAAACATATTTTACTGGCTTATGACCTATGTATAAACAGTCATAAAATGTAGTGTCCTGGGAGAGTCTTGAGGTTAAGGATTCACGGAAAATAAAGATACAGACAAATATTAATAATTAAACTGCATTTAGGTTTGCAAATATTTCTTAGCATGTAAAAAGCTATGATTTTATTTCCTATTAAGGATTTAATGTATCAAATGTAAGTAACATGTAAACAATTTACAATTAAGCCATTATATTATTGACTAGAACGCTATCTCTGTTCACGGTTGTGTAGAATGGGATTTTCCAAAGATGCCAACTTATGGTCTATGTTTTCACTGAAATGAGAATGCCTATATAGTAAAAATATTAAGTTATTCTTTAACAAATGTAGAGGAAGTACTATGGACAAGTATTTTTTTTTATGCATGTGGGAAATTAAATACTAGAGCAAATTCAGATAGTCTCAGATTTTTTGTTAGTCTGTACACTGATCCCAGGAATTTATATAAAAAAAACCTATACAATCAGAGGTTAGAATCAGTCCTAGCTAAAATGAAAAATTGTATTTATATTTGCCATTGTTATTGTTTTAATATTTAGAACTAAACTATGTTACTGATGCGAAAACCCTTTTTATGAATTCTGACAAGGCTGCAAGTGCTCAGAGGTGAGGTATAGCCCTCGAGTAGCATTGCAAAGCACAGAGCAATGGACAACTATAAGAGTAATGACAACTATGTTGGCTTGTTTTTCTAGATATCTGCAGAATACCTCGTGTGGCATTTTAAAGTCTTCGGTATCAAGGCCTACTCACTTGAGCTTCTTGAGGGTATTTCAAACTCAGCAATTTATCTAAGCTTAAAAAGTCGATTTGCTCCTTTTTGGATGTGATTCCATGTCACTGGCTTGAAGGGTGGTTGTTTTTTATTGCAGAATTCTGTCCACAGCTGCACTTCCACTCCTCAAGCACAGGCATGCTCTCAGCAATGCCACTTCATGCAGCCATGCTCTAAATGACTTTTGAATTTGCCTGATTTTTTTAAAAGCTTTCCAAAACTGTTTTTTAACAAAATCATTGTATTGGTCTGAATTAGTGTATCCCTGTATGGCTAGGCTTCGCGAACGAAGATCCAGGGAGGGCTCCATCCACACTCCTCGTGTGTATCAGCCTTTTCCAAGCGCGCTGATAAAAAGAGGATAGCGGATAGCACCCTCGAGCCTGCGCTATGGATTTTTTTAGGTGAGACACAGCATGCGCAGAGCTGGACCCACCCTTTAGTCCTAAGGTTCATCTGCCAGGGCCTAGCAAGCTTGGACGCTGGCAGCCAAGTCCTTAGGACATAGGTTTTATTAGAGTGTCCTTCTCTTAGACGGAAGGCCTCACAGGGCTAAATGAGCTCCATCTGCCTGGGTTTGGAATCAGAGTTGTCCTTTTCCTAGGATGACTGCCAGAAGGCTAATGAGCTCATCCTACCCATCCAAGGATTATAGGAACATGGGTATCACTCCCCACACTTTCCCGTGGGCAATGAGTTTAATGCTCCCTCTGCTGTTGGCACAGTTATCGCACCAGGGGCCACAGTCTGAATTAGTGTATGGCCATGCAAACAGACCAGTCAGTACAGCTCAGGGGTAAATAATCATGAGTAGAGAGTAAAACTGAGCAACAGGAGGGCCAGTGACAGAGGGAATTAGCTCTTCAGCTGAAGGATTACTGGAATCAAATCATATTCGTGGTAGAAGCTGACCTAACCAAATTATATCAAAATATCCTTCATCACTGGGTCTGGACTGATTACAAGCCCTTCCTTTTAGTTCTACTTACCAGAAGAACTATATGTGCCTACAGTAGCAAAGCTGGAGTAGTTCTTTATGGGAACAGTCAAGTTTTTGTTCTCTTTTACTACAGACCTAAGACCAACAGACCCTGCACTTTGAATGATGGATGTTACACCTTATGCATTGACTGATGGATGCTACAAGAGAAGACATATACATTGCAGTAGTGTGATATTGTAATTTGTGTGGCCTCCAGACATTTCAATCAGACTCAGGACTCAATAGTACTCAATAATTGATATATGTGAGAAAAGCAATAAAGTTCAAGAGATTTTTGTAAAATATTTCTTTCCATTTTTTATTACTATAAAAGATAAATACACATTTGATTATTGTTTAAAATTTTTCAACCTAACCAATGCTACTTAAGTATTTTGAAATACTGATGCAAGAGAAATAAGTTTTATTTGTCAGCTATTTATCTCATTGTTTTGGAGATTTAAAAAACATGCAAACAAACAAGACCTGATTTACTCAATTAATGGGAATAATGGGAATTAATGGAAATAATACTTAAAATGTGTTTCCATTCAATTTTGTTCAGTAAGGCTCCTGATACATCCTCCTTTCTGTACCACCAGTGTTTTTTATTTTACTTTTATAAAAACAGATTAAAAAAGAAGCTGAAAGCGAGCAAGAGGAAGTATTTTCATGGAGCACTATTAAATTATTGGCAAGAGGAGAAATGAATACCACAGGTGGAACACAGAGATTCTCTACAGTTTTATAGAAAAATGTCTGAAATAGGAGACAAGGGACATGAGGCACCAAATGATGAAAAACTGACATCTTCCTTAAACACTGAGTTGCATGTACTTCTGGGATTTACGTTCTGTGGTTTGGCCTTTATCCCTCTTTCTGACAAGTAGCTTTAACAAGATTTTGTTCTATTGTCATCTAAAAATCTGTCTTAGTATTCTCTTTGGGCCTGATTCTCTTCTTACCTGCCTCAGTGTAATTCAGAGGTCAAGAAAACCAGGAATGCTAAAATGACTTGGAGATTACGGTAAGATCATCTCTGTGAAGTTTTATATTTTGGTGCACATATTCCAAATTGGGTTTTTACAGGCATGTGTAGCAATTTCTTCCCACTGAGTTAAATTATTTTATCTCTGTTGCTTTTTACCTCGTAAAACCTTTCAGACATCTAAATAACTTCGGATTTACACTCAAGTTTAATATCAAGAATTGGATTCTTTAGGTGTGTTTTATTTTAGTTTTCTATTCCTACCAAGTAAAGACAGATTTCCTCAGGGAGTACTTAGCCACCAAGCATTTTTTCATATGGGACACCTATTACTGAAAATTGTTACTATAACTTGTCAAATCCTTGTCTATAGGCTCTGATAATAGAGAGGTTATATTTATATTATTGGACAGAGGAAAACTTCATCATCCCTGGGTCTATACTCTATTTATCTTCTGACCCTATATTCCAATAAACCTCAACTCTGATTTTGGTTTCAACAAGAAAGAAGATGCAATCCAATGATATTTTAAGATATAATGAGATTAGGTGCAAACTTTTTCTTATCTCTGCTATGATAGTTAAGTGGATTAGAGAGAATTGAGGGTACTTCTATTCTGTAGACACAATGGGATTGTAGTTTTAAGTGTCAAGGAGAGAAAGATGACAGAATTGATACTTTGTAGTAATAGTAAATTGCTGTGGATGCTAGAGGTTGGAAGATTCATTTCCACAGATGAAGGACTGGTCACCAAGGGCAGCTGGGCACGAAAGGAAATAGTCATGCACTTGAATGCTTAAGCAGGTTACTGAATCAGAGTTGCTTGGATATGCAGAGGAGAACTGCTGTAATAGCTGTACTGTTCCTAGTACCTGTACTTATTCTTAGAAATACTTTGTGTAGACCTGAGTAGCAGTCATATTTGTACTGGAACAAAAGACACATTCTGGGAGGCATACCTTCTTTCCGGAGCTCCTGCTGGGATGTCAGAGTTTTGTGTCTTCAATCTGAGTTTGAAGATTCAGGCTTGCCCTGAAGGATTAGAACATTTACTAAATTGTCATTTTCCTTCAACAGGAGCTGAAGAGTGTGTTTACATTAGCATGCAATTTTAAGCCAATGCAGCTGAGTTCACTGATAGGTTTGACTGACAGTTGGCAACTTGTGCTTAGTATTCAATTTTGAAACATCTTACACCCTTCATTTAATAAAAGCATTTGAATTTCAGATTGTAAGAAATATCTCATTCAGGCTACAAGGTAATACATCCTACCTAACGTGTTTTCTATACAAATCCCTTATGTGGCTATTAATTTTACAAATATTTCATCAGATTCCTACTGGGATTCTGCTTCCATACCTTTCCTTTTTTTTAAAAGAAGCAGCAAAAAATGAAGGAATGGGATAAAATTCATAAGGAAGCTTTAACTCTGCCTGCCATTTTACACATCCTGGATAGACAGATTACACATCCCAGTTTAGCAGATTAAGCCACCCTGTCTCAGCCCAGGGAAACAAGTTGCCTAACCAAAGCAATTGTTTTAGACAAAACAGGCAGAATTTGATACTGGGAGTGAAAATTGAAATTTATATGAAACAACAGTTAATCTGAAAAACGTAGACAACCCTGGCATGTACTGCTGCAGTAGTTCAGTTTAAGTCCATCTGTGACAGCTCTGAACGACTGCTGCCCTCATTACTAAAGTAGATTGCGCAGAGGTTTGTTGTCTAAGTACAGAATAGTCCAACTATGGGGAAGATTGTTGTCAAAACTCTCCAATATTCCTGACTTTGAAGTACTTCTTATTCTTTTATTGTATGGGGAAATTTCATCAGATCAAAGCTGATGGATTGTTAGGGTGAAACTGTTAGCTGCTTACTCACTAGGTTAGCTGTTAACTCCCCCTGCTAAAAGCAACACTTGCTGCTTTTCATTCATATTTGTCAGGTTGGCTGTTCCCAGATGTGAAAACCCTGCTATTTGGTCCCACTAGCTTTTCTTGTCATTAGCTGCTTCTATTAGCTTTTTGAATTGGCCATTCTCAATAGCAGTTGTCCATGTTAGCTGTTCCCATTAACTTGTTCACCACTGATCACTTCCATTAGTTGTGCTTTGTGACCCACTCTATCACCCAGTCTGCTACCTTGCCCTGCAAAAGCCTTAGCTGCTTACCAATGCTTTTAGAAAAGTTCCAAAGGTATACAGGATCTTTGTGTTTTGTAGATTCTCTGTCTTCTTAGTCATACTTCTTAGTCACCCAGTTCCAACCCCTCTGCTGTTGGCAGAGACACCTTTCAGTAGATCAGGTTACTCAAAGCCCCATCTAGCCTGGTCTTGAACAGAGCAGGCATCCTGGACTTCCTGGGCAGCCTGTTCCAGTGCCTCACCACCCCCCATAGTAAAGAGTTTCTTCCTTATATCTAATCTAAATCTACCTTTTTTTCAGTTTGAAACCATTAACCCTTATCCTAACACCACACTCCCTGATAAAGCATCCCTCTCCAGCTTTCCTGTAGGCCCTCTTTATGTACTGGAAGGCTGCTGTAAGGTCTCCTTGAAGCCTTCTTTTCTCTAAGCTAGACAACCCCAACTCTCTTAACCTGTCTTCATAGTGGAGGTGCTCCATCCCCTTGATCATCTTCATGGCCCTCCTCTGGACTTGCTCCAACAGTTCCTTGTCTTTCTTATGCTGAGGACTCTCGAGCTGAATGCAGTAGTCCAGGTGGAGTCTCACTAGGGTGGAGTACAGGGGAGAATCACCTTCCTCTTCCTGCTGGCCACACTTCTTCTGATGCAGCCCAGGATGTGATTGACGTTCTGGGCTGCAAACACACATTGCTGGTTCATATTCAGTCAATACCCCCAACTCCTTCTCTGCAGAGCTGCTCTCAATCCACTCATCACCCAGCCTCTATCCACATTTGGGATTGTCCCAACTCAGTGCAAGGCCTTACACATGTCCCTGCTGAACTTTGAGGTTTACATGGGCCAGCCTCTTAATCCTGCAAGGTTCCTCTCGATGGCATCACTTCCCTCTAGAGTATCAACTGCACCACATAACAAGTTCTTAAATGGTTTCCTTTTTTTTTAATAGGCACTGATATACCACTAAAAAGATAAGTAGGTCTGTGCTTGTATACCTATAATCAAACATATTTAGTAAATGTATACATAGATAACAAGCTAAATGTCTATCTAGGATTTTTTTGCTGATTGGCTTAGATTTTCTGCTATGGTAACAAAGTTTTACCATTATAGTGGAATTTTGGTGATATGATTAACTATGATAATTATTTTAGTTGTAATACATATTTAAAATACACATCACAAGCTGCAAGGAAGTACAAATTTATGAATTTGGATATTATGAGAGAGACAGTAATGTTATTCCCTTTGAATATGAAGAAAATTCTACTTGGAAAGGATCAATATTACTCCATTTACCCACAAACACCCATACTAATAAAATGCTGCATAATATGATGACATTGCCTTTCCTAAAACCATCAGTTCTGGCGTTACTGGTTGAAAAATGCGCAGTTATATGAAAAAGATAGTTATGTTTATTCAGTTCCAAATTAAACACACTAAACCCTTGTTGATATTATCTAATAGGATAATTTTGTTTGCTTGTATTTATTTTTTTTTTTTAAGTTTCATGTATTTCAGATATCTGTGCAGTTATCCTGTGTGCTGGTCTAAGGAAACTTCATCACAGACTGAGAGAAAAATATGTGTTCACCTTTACTTGGACTCTATGGCCTGGATTTGTGGTTGTTTTTACCTTCCTTACAAATAAAGAGTTTCTGGTGCAGCAACCTGCACATGACATCTCCCTAATAAATTCACATGACAGTCATGAAACGCTCCTATAATCAGTGACATGGGATGATTTTCCACTCCTGACAAGCCCTTGTATTGAGTATGATAACAGTTACTTTGTCTTCATCCACTGCTGGAGTATAATATCAATCCGTTTGATGATCCAGCAAACGAAGCCCAACACTTCTGTATCAATCTTCATAGAGTGCTGCCTGTTGTCTAACAAAAAGCCTGAAATGAGATCATTCAATCACTTTGCTGGCTAGAGTAGGCTTCTGTTACTGAAGTGGTTTTAACTCCTTGTCACTTTCTTTCTCTTTCCTTTACACAATAAAGCTGGGGAATCTAATCACAGTAGAAATACTTGTATCCCTTCATAATTTTAGAACAACTTTACAAAGCAAACAAGAGAGAGAAAAATGGTTAATGGGGAATCTCTGTTCTGATATTTGTTAAAGAAATGGAATTTTCTGTGAATTGAGAAGACTGTTGTTCATTTATTTCTCAGGTAGTTCACAGGAATTCACTTATTCTGCAGGTAGGACTTCCAGTAATTTTTAAGCACTACATTCAGATCTCACATGTGACTTGTTTATTCCAGCAGTTTTATTACCTCTGTTGCTTTACTCTATCAGGGAAATGGGCAGAAAAGTTATCTAATATTAGTCTTTCCTTAAATTCAGAAACAGATACCTTATATATTCATACTGAATGCATCAATTTCCGAGATTTAAACAGAAATACTCTAAAACCAGTATCAATAGTTTTAAACATTAATGGTAAAGTAGCCATTTATTTTAGAAAGAAAGTCATTCTTCAGACTAACTTCTCAAGACAAAAGGAGGGGTACCTTTTACTCACTTCATTCCTGGAATAATGTAGATAGAATTTACTGACAGCACTAGAACACCAAAGCTGTTTTCATTAGTATGTTTACTTCATACAAATATTTCTGCAGTCCAGAAACAAGACAACAAACAGTTTGGCTACAAAAATGGCATCAAATCTATTTTTTTTTCCTGAGTTCAGCTGTCATTCTGAAACACCAACATTTTGTGGAAGAAATATTTGTCTTATTAATGCTTTTATAAATCTGAAGGCCGTAGATTCTTTTGGCTTTGCTATGGTAAGTAGTATCAAATTCTAATTAATGTTTTTGAATTTGGCTATTAAATCTCTATCAAATATGGGCACTGGAAGATTTTTTCCTTCTGATTTTAAAAAGATGGAATAAGAAGGTAGTGGAATAAGATCTGTAACTCAATTATTCGCAAATAACAGACAGGGCAAGGTACACCTGGTTCTACTTTAATAGGTCTGAGTAATGGGTAGAGCTGGGGGAAATTCACTAAAATCCTTAATTTTTAATTGCCAGAAAATCTAGTGTTTGGACTTTAAAAATACAGATTTTGGGAGAGGAAACATAAATCTGGATTTGGATGATTATCATAGTGCACTGAGAGGCATTTTCTAACTATGTTTTCCTCATCCTTCCTTTTTATGCTAGAGAATTTAGTATTTTTTTAAAGGTCCTCTAAAATTTGTCATGCCTTCCCTTATTCAGGGTGTACTTGCAGTCCCAGCAAGACTGTTAAGATAGACCCCTACTAGTTAATCTTGCTGTACCCAGGAAAAGGCTTTGTTAGCCTGTCAGTGAACATGTCTAGAAGGAGCTTGAGGGAAGTATCCCCTCTTTCACATACCCTGTGCTGACCACTAATATATTTAATCTGCATCCTCATCGCCTTCATTGAGATTTACAAGTCAGTGTTCATGCATTTCTCTTTCTGCCTCACTGGAATTCCCCTCACAAATTTGGTAGCCAGGATACATACAGGCAGTCCCTTAAGTCTGGCTGATCCTAGAATCATTATGGCTGGAAAAGACCTCTGAGATAATTGAGCTCAACTGTTAACCTAACACTACCATGTTCACCACTAAACTATGTCCCCAAGTACCACATCTGTCCATTTTTTGAACACTTCCAGGGGTGGTGATTCCACCACTTCCCTGGGCAGCCTGTTCCAAGGCTTGATAACTCTCTTGGTGAAGAAATTTTTCCTGATGTGTAATCTGAACCTTCCCTGGTGCAACTTGTGATTCCCTCTTGTCCTATCACTTGTTATTTGGAGGGAGAGACCGAGCCCCACCTCACTACAATCTCTTTTCAGGTAGTTGTTGAAAGCATGTCTCTCAAGTCTGCTGCTGACTTACTCCATACTCCTCCTCTCTACTCTTCCACATCCCTGACTTCACATTTAGAGTCAGTAATAAATCTATCTCTCTTTATAAGCTTTTAAAATTAATATTAGCTATTAAATATATACAAATATGCCACATGGAAAATGAAACAGAACACCTATTGGGGTCTAGTGAAGAAGAGGCTAAAAGAAATCCAAATAACATTGTTTTGTTACTTTCATTAGATGGCAAAACTCTGCTGAAGGAATCTTTCTTCATAGATTAAAAATGTAGGACTTCTGTCGCTTTTGTCAACCTGATCTCAAGAGTCTAGCAGTACTACTTGACTTAATCTTATGTCATCTAAGAAAGTGAAATGATGTCCAGAATGCAAACTGTTTTCTGTAGTGTTAGTTCCTTTTCCCATCCTTACATACTGAACTTGTTGCATTGGCTACCTCAGTATCACTGTTCCTCAGATCTTTGCTGTCTAGGACTCTCCAGCTACTTCCTATATTCATAGTAGAATGCTACTGAAGTCTGGGATGCGAGAGATAAATTTCAGAATCACTGGTTTGCATTTTTTCAGTCTGTATGCATTTGCATGCTAAAAATGGGATTTTATAGTATGCTTACAGTGTAATGGCTGATTGCTCCCAACTAGAAAATGACTTATTAATATGCACTTAAATGCCTTAAGAAAATCCCTCTTTTTTTTCCCCCCCAAAAATTCAATGCAATACCTTGTAGAAAAACAAGAACTTGTTGTGGATGTCAGTGCAGTAGTCTCAACGGACCTTGGTGTCATTCCAGAGCTCTGCAATGTTTTCAATGAGATGTCACTCCCCCTCCACGCTCTCTCTTCAAGAGTACTGCCTCCTGGGACAAGGCATTTGATGCACTTTCAGGTAGACAGTTAATAGCACTGGATGTATACAACAGAAAGTGCTAATTTTTTTTTTTTGCTACAAAGTCCATGAATGTAAGCAGAAAACCAAGCTAACACATACCTGTACAATAACAGATATTTACACACCTTTTTTCATTAGCTTCTCACCTCTTTCCTATTTTCCTTTCCGTAGGCTACTTAGGAATAAAATTGCTTTTCAAGGGAGTTTAACTCTTTTTTTTTTAAAAAAAAAAGGTTGTCATACAATTAGAGCAATAATAAAATAAGACTTTAAGACTTATAAGAAAGAAATGTAGGAGTGTGACAGAGGATGGAGGATGACTAGATTGCAGCTGGATGTCAAAAAGACAAAATGTTTCCTTGAAAAATCAAGGCTCTATTAGGACATGAGGACTAATGTAAGTGTCAATCCATTAAGATTTAGCATTTGGAGTCCTATTTTTTTCTTTTAGGCACAAGAAAATGAATTGCAAATACATTAACAATTGATCCATAAACCATTACTGAGGGCTGTGAAAAGGCATGTGAACAGGCTCAGTATCTCTTGAAATCCACTGCCACTGCTGGAGCTCAGTGTTGAGCAAGAGAGGTGCTTTGCTCTTGAAAATCTAACAACCAGTTTTGCAATGTCACCGATTTTTTTCAATCATCCAAATACCACCAATTCAATTAAGCTCATAAACTTCCTACCCATAGTTCTCCAGGATAAGCAGCTCCATTTAAAAGTGAATGCGGACGAGCTTCTGCTGTCCATGTGAAATATTGTTCAATCAACAGCCAAAGTTTTACTTGTCAGTTTTGATATATCCGATAATAGCTGTAGGTTGTTTTGCAATGTCCAATGTTCTGTGAAGATGGGCTTTTCATATTCTTTATTGTTTTTTTCTGACAAAATGTTGCCTGGACTTTTGCAGTTTTGTGAAATGAAACAACAGTAAAAACAATATATAATTTAACCCTCATAGACCTAGAGATCTGGGCTGCAGATAAGCATCTTTCCCAGGCTTATGGCTAGTTTTGGCCAGGATATAATGAGTTCCTGTTCATTGATCCCCTATAAGCATCCTCAATGATTGAACATAACCCCATGCACAGCAGGCAGTCATTCATTTGTGTGCCTTTTCAACTCCATTTTAATCAGCATTTGACACTGTTGAAAATCAAATCCATAATTAAGCTTCACAGACAGTCAGATTTTTGGCAAATAATGCTAAAAAGCAAAATTTGGGATACGTTTGGAGTCAAGTATCTATATAAATTCTGCATTATATACTCTATGTGCTCAGTGATTTATTTGTACTCAGCAGCTCTTTGTTTCTTTTTTTTTTCTCATTTTCTCTGCTGAGGTTATTATCCTGCATTATTAACACACTCACATGTGACTATTTTTTTTACTAGTGGGAATACACTTTTTTAGAAACAGCTGTTTATTATGTATATAGGTTTAAAGTAAGGGTACACCACACTCACAAATCAACTTAATAAGCACCCTGATAAATAGCATGGCTGCTTAATTGGGACAATTGCTAGGGAACAGATTCAATGACCCCAATCAGTGAATTAATGGCACACCTAGTTGTGAAAAGTCCATTTAAATGATATGCTTGGTGTTGTCTGCTGCCTAGTCACAGTAGTTAACAGGTGTGAATTGGTGTTCATAGCATAAATTTCCTGCTGCTTGACCCTTTGTTCACTTCAGGTTGCTTCTCTACTCTTTCATAGTTGCTAAGTGAATGAAAATTAGTAGATATGTCTTAAATTTATCTGACTATATTAACATCTTTATAACAGCCAATTTTAAAAGTAAGATTATTTAGAGAGAATAGTCTCTGTTGGAACCCATCTAATTATTTGCTGGGTAGACAAAATGAAATCTGTTTTCTGTGCTGTATTTTGCCACATGGTTTTAAAGTAAGTTCCAGAGTAACTAATAAACTGCATTTTAGACAGAACTTTAACTTATTAGTCTTGATTCATTATTCTTGGGGAATGCACTGTTTCTTTTGAACTTGGCTGATTCCCTGATTAAGGGTCTTGTAGGGACAGTTAATTCATGTAACATCTAAACTAGCTGGTTCCTCTCCCCAGAAGTGGGCAACTCTGACTTCTGAATTCCACAAAGAGCGGTGCGGCTGCAAGTCCCACAGGCCTGTGTGCTGATTTGCTACTCAGCGTTTGGTTACTGAGTGTGGTAAAGATCAGTCTGCAAAGTTGATGTGGCTGGATTAAAAAACAACACAGATAGAACTATTTCCCCCCCCCCATATCTGGAGACTGCTAGATAAGTATTGACTTATTTTGTGTTATATTTCCTTTCTCATCCTTAGGAAGTTTCTCTCTTATGGAAACAATGCAAAGGAATAGAAACATAATAAATTGACTGAAGTAAATAAACATGTCCTTTTCTCTACTATTGCTGAGTGAATCTGTCACCTTAAGTTTCACTGTATCTCTAATGGGACTTTGTCAGCTAAATAAAACTGTTCAGCTGCTTTCTCTAAGTTGCCATCCAGTAAATATGGTCAGATATGAAAGAGCTACTCTGTCATAAATTTTTATGACTGTGGTTGAAAGATTTATAGATGCAATCATGTTAAAACCTTCTATTGTCAAAGCAGAAGATGAAAAAAACAAAATAATCTATGAAGTTTATAACTAGTCTCTGAACTGCTCAAATACAGGGTGAATACTACTAAAAACCTTGCTACATAATGTCTTATAGTTCAACACACCACAAAACTACAAATGTACTTATACCTCATGAGTATTTGATGTGCATGGGAAGAGAAGGAATATATGATCTAAAGCTGCCATACGATGTCCAGCAGGCAGTTCAGGTGATAGCCCTGGTAGAGTATGTCAGTGCTAAAGATCCATCCCCAATGCCAGCCATCCAGAATATGTTACAACTTCAAGAAAAACTCAGGTCACTAAAACTGTCAGTACAGTGCTAAGGGAGATGGAATAAGTAGGTAGGACTGCATAAAAAAAAAGGAGTTTCACTCAGTCCCTATACTCTAGTCTTGTCTTCTGAGGCCACTGAATCAACTTGCATTGCTAGTAAGTAACCAAACCTTTTCTGACTTCATTTCAAGGAAACTAATATCTTTTTGGAAAATAACACCAAGTTTTAAAAATGTAATTTTTGGAGACTCTTTTACTAGCTTAATCCTCCTGAATAGCAATTACCAGCTATAGTAATAAAATGGTAGTTTGTGGCACCACAGGCTCTGGGGCAATGAATGAAGCCAGGTACCACAGGAAGCAAGTAACAGAATTGTTAACACTGGCAGAGCTAGTTTCAAAGTCTAGCTTCAGTCTTGATGGGAACAGGTAACTAAACACAAGTGTAGCAATAGTACCACCAAGGAAGGGTAAACATGCTGTTTAGAGAGTTGGTTGTGCGAGTGTAGGCACATCTATAGGTATCCCTTAATAGGAAGAAAGCCAGGGAAAGAGTGAATAGATTACAGCATGTTCTCCTTTACTGTTATGGTGGGGGTTTTTTGTTGTTCGTGTTTGGTTTGGGTTTTTTTGGTGGTGGTGGTTTTGTTTTGTTTGGTTTTTATTGTACATGTTCCTCTGTGCCGATTCTTTGGCTGTACTTTACCAGACAGAAATAGCAAGCAGAACTGCATCAGCCTACTGCCCTGATTTGGGAGAGGTTTAGCTGATGACAATTGTTCATTTCTTTTCATATATTTGCTTTTCTCCCTTTGTTTGGGAGCTTCATTTCCAAGCAAGAACACCTTCAAATGGCTAAAGACAAGCTTTAATTGAAAACTTGAACACATGCTGAACGTGTCACAGTGCTTGGACAGTCACTGTACACAAACATTTATATTCAATGAAAGGAAAGTCCTACTAACCAAACCCAGCTTGATGGGAATCTGAGACTGCCAAGCAGTATTTGTCAGGCATAACTACAGTACAGAGGCAGTAATACACTGTTTGCAGCCAGATGGATGTAGAGAGGTCAACAAGAGACCTAAGGTCTGCCTGGCTGGAGATATTACAAGTGCAGTAGAAACAAATTTTGAAAAACATTCTACTGTGGAGAGTGGAAAGTATCTAGTAATTGTTCTTCCCATAGATAGTTGGTCAATAACAGGTAAAATAGTTTAAAATTACTTTTTTACTTTCAAACTCTTTATCAGTTCAGTGTAGATTAATAGCCACAGAAATCACATAAAACGATGACAGCAGTCAGGATGTACACAACAGTGTAAAGCATTAATTAAAACTACATATGCTATATGAGCATCTATTTATAGATTTTTAACTCCTGCCTTTCAGAGGATGTGATCCTTACACAAGTGTCTTTTTAATTGTTTGCTTAGACCGTATAACCACTATAAAAATATAAGCCCTTCTCTAAAGTTTTAAAGAAAAATCTTAAATTAATATTTAGCATGAACTAATGTGACTGATATGTGACGATACCGTGCACAGTGTGGCAAATACCTTGTTAAATTATCCGTGGTATTGGGAACTTGCAGGTCGTTGACTATCCCAATTTAATTTGGCTAGTATAGGACATTTCTAATAATTAATACTGTAATAACACTTAATGATCTGCACTCATGCAATCTGAAAAACCAGCTAATGGTGCAGTTTTAGTGACTGCACAAACAGCAAGTTTTAAATTTGTCAGATGCTGCTATTTCAGCATCACACAGTTGTGCAGAAGACCCTGCCTGTGGGGCTATCACTGATCCAGACACTAGAGACTTGGTCATGATGTAGCAAGAAGTGATGGGCTTGGTCTCAAGAAGGATGTTCCTTGGTCTCAAGAAGGATGTTCCTTTGGAATTTAAAGTGGGAACACTATGATCATGAGGAACTGCTAACACTCCCCATTTCCCTCTTATTCCAGGGCTGTTGACAGAATGGATAGGAAGAAAGTGGAAAAATGCGAGATAAGAATTAAAAAAAACCACCAAATCTGTTCTCTTACCTCATTATTGTGGATTGTTAATTTTAAGACTAACTCCTCTTTGAATATCTTAGTCACAGGCTTTACCTGCAATGGTCTGGCTGACAAAGAGTTAGGCTTTATTCCACAGCTAGTGGAATAAGGTCATTGGCACTGGTTTGTATACTGCAAGGTAACAGAGTTTAATCCTCTGAAATAAAAGAAGAACATTGTCTCCTACACCTATTTCAAAGATTTTGTCATGGTAAGGACTTAGGAAAAATTCCCATTGGTCTATAATGGAGATAACTTTTGGAATGAACAAATGAAAGAAAGTCAACAAACTTGCTTTCTCCCCCACAGCCCCATCCTATGCTTAGAATGAACACAAGTTAACTCCTTGGTGCTGTAAATTCCAAGTATGTTTATTCAGGAAATAAGGATTGCCATTCTTTACAACAGCAGAAATTCACTGAAAGCTCTGGTCCAAATGAGATAAATACTAAGTTCTACTTTGCCAATCCACACTTTTATAGAGGTGCTTTTCATTAGAAAAGCCTTTGGTTTAGAAAGTGGTTTTATTTATAAACTATTCAAATAAAGTGAGAAGGTAAACATTGCACCTTCCCAGCACTAGCTTAAGAAGGAAAATGGCTATCTAACCAAGGTGTGAGAGTAGGGAAACTTCTCATTCTGTCTGAAAGACAAATCTCATGTGTGCTTACAGAGGAACCTACATGAATAGGAAAGTGAAACACTTTAGACTTTGAAGAATGAGAAGAAGTTTATCCTCTACTCTTTGTCGTTGTCATCATTGTCGTGGCTAGGCTTTGCGAATGAAGATCCAGGGAGGGCTCCATCCATGTTCCTCACCAGCACCTTTTCCATCAGCACCTCACAAAGACAGTGACTTTTTTTTCTGATACATATATCCTCTTGGAGACAAAACAGGAGCCAGCAGATCACCAGAGTAAGTCCTCAAAAGTAAATGACTGGGAAAAAACATGAGGTTGTCATTGGTGTAAACAATTTTTTGTTAAAGGGTATTTAAACATTTATTTCCCAGTTAAAAAAAAATTAAAATTCTAATCCCTTTTGATCAACTGCCTGTGTAGTAGATGAACAGTTTTGCACTGTTTTTTTAATTAAGAAGATATAATTTGTCAGAAGAATCACTGAAAATTAATTTATTTTTTAAAACTCAGGGAAATAAAAGAAAGCTCCAGTCTGCAGTAAAACACTGTGGAGAATTAATGCAACTACAAAATCTAAACAGTCACTTTCTTAGACTTTCTGACCCTGACTCTTTGAAAGCTGTACTTATACTTTCCAATGATGTATGCTTTATTTCCCACTATGCTGAACTTGAAGAATGTCTTAGTTGAGTTTTATATCTAAAAAAGTATCTACAGAGGATTAACCTGATGACAAGAAATATTTTTAATTCTTACAGAAGTCAAAGAACAATGGAACTCAATAGCATTTTGAAGTACTCAAAACAGTCAGTAAAAAAGAAAATAACAACTACCAAAAAATTACCTTGATGAAATTTAACAAGGGTAAATGTAAAGTACTGCATCTGGGAAGGAACAACCCCATGGGTCAGTACAGACTGAGAACTGATCTGTTGGAGAACAGCCCTGGGGAAAAAGATCTAGGAGTCCTGGTGGATAGGAGGATGACCATGGGTCAGCAATGTGCCCTTGTGGCCAAAAGGGCCAATGGCATCCTAGGATGCATTAAGAGGAGCGTGGCCAGCAGATCCAGAGAGGTTATTCTCCCCCTCAGCTCTGCCCTGGTGAGGCCCCACCTGGAACNCCCTGACATACTGTGATACTGTGATACCTTCTGTATGGAATAAATAATATTCCATAGAAGAGTATGACAGAACCTCCTCAACAACACATATGAGACAACAATGTTGTGTTTTATTAAAAAGCTCCATTTTATTCAATGAAGAGCTGAATCAAGGTTCAAATATTTGAGGTCTACATGAAAACATATGGACAGTAGTTTCTTAACTCAGACATCCAATTTATGTTACAGTCTAGAATTCCTCCTAACTACAGGTGCTCAGCCTGTTTTAGGATCTGACACGACTTGCACCATGTGCTCTTCAGCACTCTTTTGACAATTTTATATCACCATTCTTTGTAACAGAGAGGGTTGCTTCTTAAATATGTTTTAAATTGCCTGAGCATTTTTAATCTTCTGTTTCAACCTCTATAACTTTCCAGAAAGACATGCTACTGTCATCTGTGTCGCTTTACTTAACTGGCTTCCTTATGGTACTAATGCATTTGCAGTTTGTTATCACAGTCCTAGTTTTTGTGTAACAATCATTGAAATAACTCAAGCATTCAATCCTGGCAAGTCATAGACTATTCTGTACTTTGAAATTCATAGATTTAGCAGCATAGTGTCAGATCATTTTTCATAACCCTTGTTTCCTTGTCAGCATGTCATAGCCAGTAAAGAGTGCTAGATTAGTACAAATATATAAATCTTTCCTCAGCTTCACCTCACTGCTGTTTAATACTACTTTACAACACCACTGTGCTTACTAGCTTAAAATACCTTCTGTTTGGAGAAAAGCATATTTATTACTATTATTGGGGAGTTTTTGTGCAATTTCCCTGAGCGCAGGGCTGACAGCTGCCTAGCACTTTGTCATTTATCATTGTACACAAGATCTGTCAACTTGGGAAACAATTTCAATAAAAAAATTCTGCATGAAATTACTTTGCGAAAGGAAAAAAAAAACCAGTTCTGGCTTTTGTGTGTGCAATTCTGTGTCTATTTATTTATTTATTTATTTGGGGTCTACTTTTTTTTTTTTTTTTAATTTTGGCTGTGAAAGGTACTTAATGTACCAAAAACAATTTGTACAAGCATTATTTCACCAATTGAAAGTGTGTACGCCTTGCTGAGGTCTCCCTTATCTAACTGTTGCTAATACATTTTCATGCTGTGCTCTTATGGCTTCATTTTACAGTTGACGAGATCACCCACTCCATGCTGTGTTGGAAATGGGACCCTCGTCACTCTAGTCCGCAGAGTGCACTTAACATGTGAACAACAAACAAAAAAAAAGTTGCTGCTTTAAAACATCTTTATCCTGTTATTCCTTTGTTGTAAACTTTGCCTTGCTTTTATGGCTTACTTTAATAAACCAAAACCTAAGAGCTATCTATGTAAATCAGAAATCCCATCCTATCAAAAAGAGGGAGGATTTACTGACCTCTAAGTTCTGTTGAGTTCACCTCAGACTAGGTCAGTAATAGTCTTGAGATTCTTCTAAAATCTACAGCAGACTTCTGCTGACCTTATCCTCCTCAAAGCTTAAAGTGGGGGAAAGAATATTTCCTTTTAATGACACAGCACTTTTCTCCACTTTTGTTTAATTTCTTGTACATGGTGTCCTGTCACCAGATCAGTTTCTGAGTCCTCCTCCTAGTAAAACCAGCTGGGGCAATAATTGCTGTGAAATTATGTTCTGGACAGCTGAAAAGGAGGGGTCAGGATTACAGTCTCTTGTTTTCCACCCTGTCAGTTTTTTCTCGAGCTATGGATTTGTTGTCATCAGTCCCTGATGATTCTGCTGACATCCCTGTCAGAAAACGAATTTTTCACTCCCCACTTGATTGACTCCATTCATAGCATCTAACTCTGTCAAAAAATGCCACTCTCAAGCTCACTCACTCATGTGTTTGCGATTTCTAGACCGATGCTGGACAGACAGATGGACACATAAAACCATCAAATTTCCCCCCTCTTAATTTATAGTTCTTTATTTTCCTTGCAAAATGTTATGTGTTCTTCTTTGAGTTTGCTTTAAATCACTTGATTTTAAACAACTTTCAAAGGAGGGAGATTTGCAGATCCTGGACTTCATGCATGAATTAAAGAGCAGATGTTAAGTTTTGGCAGATTTCTCGATGAAACTAATATTTGAATGTATGTCATTAATGCTATAAATCTTCTAAAGCCTGGATTATACAACCTAAATGATTGCATATTGCTCTCTGAGAGTCAGTGTTTATAAAGAGAGTTCTTGTTTCTGAGGAAACAATCAACCCTCAGTAGCTGTCAGTGAATACTGCATTAAAATGCACAAAACTGCCTGTACTGCAACCTACTTCCAAGATTCAGAATTACAAACTTTTTCAAGTGTGAGCAGAATGTGCTTGCAAGCCACAATGAGTGGCATCACAAGATTTCAACTCTGTAGCAGACACAAGTATTTTAGAAATCACTTCATCATACAAGGAATAAATCAGATTAATGGTATTAAAACTATACAGAAAATATTTTTCAGTGTATTCTTGTCATTCATTTTAATATAGCTATCCTGACACGGATATAATTCTCCCATACCTGTTCATTTATTGGAAAAACATCTTTTAAAAGAAGCTATGGTTATTCTAGTTTCAAAATAATTATTTCACAGAATCTGTTAATTGATTTTTAATAGTGAAGTCTTCTGTTTTGAAGAAAATGGCAATTTTATTGTTTTTCGTCCTGCTTTAATCTCTGAGTTTTGGTTCCAGAAGGCAAATCCTTCCTCCAAGTCAATTATAACTCTAAAAACAAAAGAAATGTAATTACCTTTTTATTGACACATTAAAAGGAAACAAGTAGTATAATCAGCAGTTATATGCTTTCCTCAAAGGTGTTGCTTTCATAAGCATTATGATTAGCTAACCAGATTCAGAGAAGTGGGGAGAAAAAGATGGGAAGAGACTTGTGATGAGAGAATAGGGAGGCAGTGATTTCATACAAAAAGGAGTATTTCTAACACAGTCTGATGCAAGAACAGCTGATTGAATTGAAACACACAGGGAGGTAAAATGTTTCTTATAAAATTTTGCAAATCATTACATTCCATCTTTGCTTACAATATTTCCTTGCTTTATAATTCTGCTGTCCAAGGGCTTCATACTATTGTATTATTTTGGAACAAAATATTGCACAGTCTTAATCAAAAGTCTCTAGAAATGATACAGCTGGACCTGCAGTATTAACAAACATCTCTACAGATGATACAACTGGACTTGCAGACTCTGATAATAGAAGGAGATCTCAACTGAGTCATCAGTTTTATATGACAGACACTGAAAATTATTAGCATTTTAAAAAATTATCTGAGAAGTTAGTTGTTGTAAAACTTTGATACATATTACACTCAATTTTTCAATGAATGTTCTGAACAGTAATCTCCAGTTTGACTGACAACATTTTTGCACTTTGACAGGTAGGCTTAAGTCCATGAAGATTCTTTTATGATGGAAATAAAAAAGGAATAGTCTCATAATGCTTAAATTGTTTCAATCAATTGCTAAAAGAAAAAAATAATCAGTGTAAGTTAACAAATAAGGGACCGAAACATTTATTCTGAGCAAAAAAATAGAGTTTAAAGGGGAAGAAAATCACAAAGAAAGTAAAACAATTATCAGTTATTTTAGTCAATAAATGTTCAGTAATATCTCCTGAGGATTTGGCCCAAATGGTTCCAGTGTCTCACAAGGCTTTGGATGAAGTTACTAAAACATAGAGGCGCAATCAGACAATTTGATCAAAAAAATCACAGATTGAGGATCTGATACATAAAGGAGTTACTTGAAAAATGTCTGTCTTTAGCTGGAGCAGTGTCTCACACACATTAATAGTGCTGCTATAAAAAGAAAGGACAAAGGAATGAAGAAATGACACCATTCACTCATTGACCTGAATGACAATAGTGGAAACTTCTATCGCTATTTTTTTCTACTTTGAAGTAAAGTGCAGAGATGAAGAGTCACGATTAAACAAGAAAGTGAAAAAAGCAGAGAAGTTCTGTTCAGCAAGTCTACTTAAACTACCCGTTTTTTCTTGCCTGTTATTTATTACAACCCAAGTGTACAACCTAGTGTTACCCCACTCAGGTGGAAATGTGAGCATGTGGACTATTTACTATATTGAATTTGCCTAATGTAGTACAATTACAGAAATGCACTAAGTAACTTTGGGCTGATTCCCCAGTAAAGAATTCTTTATGGAGTGCCTACAAGGCACACCTGTGCCTCATTACCTGAATCAATATTTTTACCATGTTGATCTGAGGACAAAATAGGCTTAAGAGATTCTACTTCCATAATTAAAAAGAACACAAAGAAGACACATTAAAAACTGGAAGAAAAGCTCAAAACCCTGCCACATAGTATAACAGGAGGACAAAAATACAAGGCTAGCTCTGACTTTGCACCAAGGAGCTTCTGTATAGCAAACAATTCCATTTTGTTAACAAGCCACAAGCGTACACTTAAGAAGCAGGTGAACAAATGTAATTGTGAGAACTACAATGATGCCTCTGAGTCCAAATTGTGCTTCTCCCAAGGCACATGTGTTCACCTATTGCATAGTATTTTTGTGTGTGGTTTTATTTTCCCCCTGTATTTTAAAACAAGTAAATGGCTTTTCCCTTAATGACCTCAAAGAGGTAAAGGTTTACAAGATTACTTTTCAAATCCATCACGTCTCTGTTTCTGTATTATTGAAATAAAGCAGTCATCATCCTTCTTTCTCTCTCTCTCTTTTCCTGGCTTTACTCTGGCCTGTGAGGTCAATATAGACTAAAGGCCATTAATATCTGATAGCTGTGAAGGACTTGTATTAAACACTGATACTCCCATTATGATCTCTGGTGAATAGGTTTCCATATCAGAAAAACACCATTAGAGTTATCAGCAGCTGGCACAGTTTTAACCTCAGCAGAGGCCAAGGAACAAACAAACAGAGACTGAAATACCCCATCATCTCTAGAGGCAGTTACTTTTACTCTCAGTGCAGGTACATTGGTGAGGTACCAGGGGGTAAATTTGCCCTCTGTCTGCTCCTGCCTTGCATAGAGAGAGACAGATGTAACCTCCATGACTGACAATCTGACCACTGTGACTAGCTTTTCATTCAGTTTATTTGCTCTTAAGCCTTTGCAGACCACGTCTGTTCTACAGAATCAAATGCACTGGAAAACAACCCAGGTATTCAGAGAGCTCCAAAGGTAAGGCTGTACTGAAATTAGTCCTGAATGCAAAACTTTTAACCTTTCACACTTTGATGACTGAATTTAGACTCTACGTTTAAAACTCTCACTTTCCAGGGGACAATTTCATTCTCAGTAATATATGTATGTATTGTATTGGAGAAGATTCATACACTGTGGCAGCCTGAACATTTAAAGTGAGTGCTTCAAAAATCCCCCAAGGTTTTACCATTTCAGTCTCCAGCAGCTGACCAATATTTAACACATTTGTTATGCATGCTTCTGCAGAAACTACCTCAGGTGCTGATGGCTTTTCTGATTTGGGCATTAATGGATAAAAACTGGTTCAGTGCAGCAGAGAAATAGCAGTAGACTGTGGAGGACTTCTAGTCACTTCCTTTCCCAAATACTTCCAGATGCACTAAGGTGATGCAAAAAGACCAATCTGAGGAACCAGGTGGATGGGGAAGGGTGAGAAGGAAATATGAGCTGTACAGGCATGGATTGGCCTACACAAAGGGCAGGCCCAAGTACTGCTGCTTCAGCTGCTCTAGTGCAATGAGCACCACTCCTGGAGGGAAACCTCCAAGTTTCAGCATGTCACTCCACTCACAAGTTGTTCTCCTTTACCATATGATGTACAATATGAATTTCAAGCAACACTTTCTCCTCTGGAAAATAGTCCACTTAAGGGTGTCATCACTGGATGTATGTCTTTGGTTAATTTGTCTTTAAAACTGTCAGAATCTGGCATGGAATGTGCTTATCTGCAGGTGTTAGGTGCATAAGGAGAGGTTTATCTGGAGGTGAATTTGGATTTAACTGATCAGTCCTGAATTTTTAGCAGTGGCATTATCAGAAAACACTCAAACATTGAAGGAAAGCATGTGGCATCCACACAAGAGATTCTTAATTCAAATGGTAGCAATGATCACCTTAAATATTAAAGAGAGCTTGTAAGAAAGTCTTAATCACATGCAAAGTCAATGCCACTGTACTTTGTTATTGTTGGTTGCCTTGAAAGGAATATGTGTTTTGATTATGCTATGTCCTTTTATGCAAGGTGGCAAAGCAAAAATGCTGAAAGTTTAGTCTAAATAAGGTTCCATCTACCCATGTCTTGTATTTTCACTCCCCATCCTGCCCTCAGAAGGTAAAAACAAATTGCTGAAGTCTTTGCAGACCATGAGTACTTGCTGATGGAGTGGCACCTGAAATCAGAAAAAAAAATCTGCTTTATGTCTCTGTTGACTGGGAATTCATTTGTATATATGGGCTACAAATCACTATCTCCACCAGCTGCTTGATATGGAAAGAAGAAAATGATGCTAGTAATGTATGACCCTGAGAGTAGAGGAATTGTAGCTATTTACATCAGTTGTCAGCAACCTGCTGCTTGTTTGCAGTGTTGCTGCATGGATATAGATAACCTCTCTGAAACATTAGCTGAGACAAAGCAAGTAATTCTTTGTTGACACATTGTCAGTTTCTAATTTGTTCTCAAACTGTGAGGTAAATCCTCCATCTCCACTGGAAAAAGGACTGCTCTATCTCACATCAGTCTTTCTGCCCTTTTCACTTTCTATTCTCAGCTGGAAATGTAGTCGAAAAGGAGTTTCCTGGCCGGAAACTGATAAAACATACCAAGAAAATTATCTGGAGAGTTTAACCTTAGCTGCAGTTCCTTTACATCATCCTGGATAAAAACACAGAGCAATGCAGAAGGAAAATCGTGATCCTTATTAGAGCAGCATCAAAAATTGGGAGGGTTGCATTTGCAATGGACAGAGGATATCCCTTTCACTTGGAAAATGTGGTTTTAGCTACAGAAATAAATGCCTCAGAGCCAGGTCTTGGTGAGTGAAAATGAAAAGCTGAGAAATAAAACCAGGCTGATGGCTCTTCATGAAACATAGAAGAAACAGCAAACGCTGTGGCAAGGACTTCATCCTCTTTCGACTCCTACTTCTTGGTGTCTTTGAGGAGCCTGCACTAAGAATACAGTAAAATGCAATGTGCTAGGAATTTCCTTGCAGAGAGATTGACCTGATTACATTTCACTGGGCATAGGAGCTCATTCTTCTTTCTGACTGCTGCTTGGATATAAGACTGACAGCTGGACTCCATCACTTGGATTAATGGGTTAAAAGCTGACAACTTTTTAGTATTTTGGACTTTATTTTCTTTATCAGCTTGACTTTCATGCTCAGAGTGCTCTTGCCACAATATTCTTTTAAAAGTACACTTGTCAGGGTCCATTTGCTACTAGCTACCTTGATGGTGACATCAGCGATGGCTGTGGTTTACCTTTTGACCTTAGAGAAGCAGCAGATGGGCCCAGTAATAAATCCCGATTATTAGTGAAGGAGCCAATAGCTTGGAAAGACAGAAATAAAAGTCAGGCAGTTTTACACTGCAGTTCTTGTTATCTGCTTTGATATGGAGTTGTAGACTGTGTCAGGGGCGATGATGAGCAGCCTGGGCTGCTTACAGCCCTTCACTACCAGGCAGGCAGTGCATGCTGTGCCATCAGCCTTCTCTTCCTGCCCTCCCTGCTTCCTCCCTTCCTCTTCCAGCAGCCCAAACTGCCTCCCCACTCCGAGTCTCCCTAAGCTCTTGACTCGATGACTTAAAAGCAGCAGGTGGAAGGATAAGAGCCCTAGAGGTAGCCAAGGGGCAGCTAGAGCTGGGACATTCCTCAAAGGCTGCTGTGGAAAGAGCTGATGTGTTTCATGCAGGTCCTCAAGGAGGATGCATGGGGATGGAGCGCTGCTGGGAAGAGGCAACTCAGGTTTAGTGAAGAGTTAGGGAGCACTACCATGACATTTAACAAATTTAAAAAAAAATAAAATGAAATGAAGCCTATGACACAGTGTCAATTTTCTGTTCAAGATTCTGAGGTTTGCAGGCACTCGGGCTGGGTTGGCTGGAGGCCAATGGTGGGCAGCAGATACATCCAAAGCCTTGGTCAGGCCTCGGTTGCAGAAAATGCAGTTTAGCCAAAGTAGTACATTTATGGTTCAGCCCAGATATATGTTTTTCATTTTTGGAACAAATATGTTTGTGTTTTAATCTTGTCTTGTTGGGTTTTTTTCCCCCAACTTACATAGTTTGATGGGAGAATTTTCTTAACTGTTTCTAAGTGTATTATGTAGTTTATATACTCAAATCTTGGTAAATTATGGTTTTGCACAAGACTGTAAGATTTTGCTTTATATAAACACAAAAAGCTACCTGTAATACCTCAGCATCATAAGCCGAGTTTCCAATAGCCCATTGCTACCCACATGTATTTAGACTTGGATATTCATAAGCCTCATTATATGTCATATGATTCTGTACAAGAAAATTATGAAGCGATTTCTCGTTTACTTAATTATGAGGAATAAATCACCTAGGAGTAATAAATATTAAGAATTTTTCTGTGAAATATCTATGAATAGTCCTTTTATTTTTCTATTTTTTTTAAATTATTTATTTCCTAGTAAAGGTGACCAGGCAAAAAAAAAGCTTTAGCATCTTTGCATTGTCTTTGCTGGAAAAGAAAGAGGTAGATAAATATTTTTTTTATTCTCAGCCTAAGGGGTTTTTTTGATACTTTGAAACATTTGAAGTTTTCTATTCAATGGTGTTTTCTCAATAGAAACCATATTTAAAAATAATAGTAATTTATACTAGAGGTCCAATCCTGCTCCTTTTGCATCTGTGAGCAGTCCCATTTAATTTACTGAGAGTAATGTGAATAGACTACATCTTTTAAACCAACTCAAAGAAAATTTCACACTTATCTTAAAAACTTATTCATTTACTAGTAGGAATGAGTGTACTTTTTCCTAGCTTAATTTGAAAACTATTGGTTTTCTTGTGATTTCCAAACGAACACTGATTTTTTTGCTTTCCAACAAATCAGTCATTTAAAATTCCAATAGTTATCAAGCAATTCCTTCACCCAAAAAGGAATGTGTGACAATTAGAACATTTTTTATTGTTGGCTAAGTTTACTTCAGGAGAAAGGTCTTTCCACATGAAAAAAGCTCTACAATTCATTTTTAAAAGTGCACATCCATTCTGTGGTGAAACGATCTTGGATTTTTTAATAATTTTCATAAATGTTAATCATTTACCTGAGCAGAATTTTCCTGTGAAAATATTTGGTAGCAAATCTAAAATAGACAGTTTTAGATGCACTACTGAAACCTTTGTTAACAGCATTTCCAGAAAAGTTAATTTAAGATGCCATGTTCTATGTGAAGAATACACATAAGAATTAGGCTCTTGATTTGGATGCCAACAGATACAAGCTTGCTGCAAAATTATTAACGGCTAGTGGTTTTACTTCATCAGTTGTTAATTATATCAATCATTTCCTTGCCAGGATGGAAACAGAAGCTCTACTGTTTTGGAGAAGAAAGTATGTGTGTGTATGTTGTGTGTGTTCCATATAAATTACCCAGGTGTTTTAATACATCCAGGTGTTTTTTTTATTCCTTTTGGAAAAACAGAAAGGAAACAACCCAAGGGCTAATGTTCTAATTATCAGTGGTTTTGCAAGCCTCCAAAAAGCATGTATTCTATAACCCCTGGAAAAATTCTGACATGTTATAAACTGGCTAAATTAGCTTAAATCAGTAAACAAACAAATTGGTGCCAGCACAATAATGCAATAACACTAGTCACATACTAAATGACTTATTTTCCTAATCCCAAAAATAGCTATATAAAACAATGTTAAATAGTCTTGATTTTTCTTCATATAATTTGAGTTAGAAGTTTTAAAAAGTCATACATGATCTTTAGAGAAGTGTGGTAAAACATCTAATTTCTCAGAGACGTCTGAGAAATTCTTTGTTGACATTGACTTACAACCCAAATCATATATGAGTCAAAATGTTATAAACAAAACAAATATAGCAACTCTGGAAGCTTGAAGATACAAAAGTATATGGGAGAAGAGCATAAAAATCTGTAAGGAAATGCAAGGCACTCCACAGTGGGTTTTGTAACCAATGATAGGACATCAAAATATAATGAAAAGTCATAATATTTACTCCTTTAATTTCTGATAACTCTACCTGCTTTTCGCTTTTGCATTGGAAGATTGGAAGACACTGTGAATATGTGAATTATCTCTACGAACGGCAGATAATACTCTCTGTAAATTAAAGGCTGGTCCTATCTGATTGCAGAAGTGTGGGGAGAAAGTTGCAGGAGGCATTTCTTTCATTGTCATTCATATTAATTTTTGCAGTCCCCAGGTATGTAAGCATAATCATTATTTATGATTCTGATAATAGACTTTGGTAGTAGCCTCTCAGGGTGTGAATATAATATACACCACATACAGAATCTGTCATATATTTAGGAAATGGAACTGAATTCAGTTTTGAGTTTTACAGAGTACCACATATTGTTACTTTCTGAATTTTTAGTTATTGACAGGTTTTAAGCCAAAATGTTTATACACTGATTCTCCTGTGTAGGTAAAAATCTTCACACCTTCCTTTTTCTTTTATGATCACACAATGAAATCTAATTCATCATAATGCTGTATACCCACTTTTACCTTCTTTTTACTCCTCAATGTATTGATGTTAATACCTATACTGGAATACAGATCATCATATTTATGCATTAATATGACATCAAAACAGCATGTCTCAAGTACTTAGCTGTTTCCAATACAAAGTGCTTTTCACAAGTGACGTAGACATTTTTAATGTTTGAAAATTACAGAGGCACACAGACAGACAGATCTGTGGAAGATAAAGGTATGTATATTACTGACCATTGCTTCTGTAAACATACCTATTTCAACCAGTCCATGGCACTGAAAACTGCATATTTCCCGACAAAAGTGAACTAGACCTCTGTGCATGAATTTGTGCTTTAAATGAGAAACACTTTGTTCTAAGTGTTGTATTCTCTCCTGTCTGCATTTAGCTACACTAACATATTTCTCCATGTGAAACTGAATAATTAATTGTCCCAATGGTGTCATCAGGAAAGTGTTTTCAATTGCTGTTTCTGGAGACTCCATTGCTACTCAGCTCTCATGAATATGTCGATAAACATACATGCTTGACTACAACAGAATATATTTCTTCTACACACTTCACGGTCTTTGTCTGAGAATATAAGAGACCTGAATATATAAATTGCTTGTGTTCCTTCTGCAGTAAGAGAGTCCTTAAGTCTGATCTGTTGCTTTTCTAGACCACGATCAATACATTGAAAAAGGAAAATACTACTAGTAGCATTATGAAAACTCATCTGTACCTAAAAGGAACTCTAGTAATGTACACAACATTTGTTGGTCTTTGTAAAACGTCAATACACAACTGTTTTGTTTTGTTTTGTTTTGTTTTTGAGAAGCAGGGATTTCTATAAGGTTTCCTCAATTTTAGTTGCCGCTTTTTCAGAATAATGGTTGATGACCTTTTCTGAGTGAACATCTCACATATTTATTGCAACTGATCTCTTTGCGAATTAACAAGGGTTTAAATGCACACATATTGCATCATAATTATTGAAGATACAGGTTTGTATCTTTTCCATATTACCCTCACACACATACACAATATGCAGCACAGCTACACAGAAACACAGAATCACAGAATGGTAGGGGTTGGAAGGGACCTCTGGGGATCATCTAGTCCAAACTGCCTGCCAAAGCTGGTTTGCCTAGATTAGGTTGCATAGGAATGCATCCAGGTGGGTTTGGAAAGTCTCCAGAGAAGGACACATGTGATGGATGTGGGGTGAACTGAAGATCCCCTTCCGCACCCTCCCTAGTTTAAAGCCCTCCTAACTAAGTTGCCCAGCTTCTGGCCAAAGAATCTTTCCCCCTTCTCTGACAGGGAAGGACATAGAACTACTGAACATGTCCAAAGGAGAGCAACTAAAAATGATCAGAGGGCTGGAGCACCTCCCATATAAGGACAGGCTGAGCAAGTTGGGATGGTTCAGCCTAGAGAAGAGGAGGCTCCCAGCTTTCCAATATGTGAAAGGGGCCTACAAGCTGGGGTAGGGGTTTTTACGTGGGTGCATAGTGAGAGGAGAAGGGGAAAAGGTTATAAACCTGAAGAGGGAAGATTTAAGTTAGACATTAGGAAAATATTCTTTCCTGTGAAGGTGGTGAGATGCTGGAACAGGTTGCCTAGGGAAGTTGTGGCTGCCCCATCCCTGGAAGGGTTCAAGGCCAGGTTGGATGGGGCCCTGAGTACCCTGATCTAGTAGAAAGTGTCCTTGACTATGCAGGGCGGAAAAAAGTTCGTGGCCTGCAGAACCTGACTTATCAGCGGGGACTGGATGAATCCAGAGAAATGACATGAGGGAAATTCCTGAACATCCTAGAGAAACCCAGAAAGTAGCTGCCACATCTGGAGTTTGGCCACGTGGTAATGCTTGGACTCTTTCTCAGGCTTCTCTCTTCACACTTCTGCTTGTTAGCACCTCAGGGTTTGGCCTGTGGATGTTCCATTCCAATCAGTAAATAAATATTTGGCAATATCCAAAATGTGCTAAGAGTTTGCATAACCTTTTGAACCTTGTTTTTTTTTCCTTGAGTGATGTCCTTCCTGACATCCATGCAGCATCTATTTATACAAGAAAATCTAGGTGGCATTTTGTTGCCAATAACTTTCTGTATATTGAAAGAAAAAAGTTTTGATAAATTAAATGTTGTGAATGAAAACTGTAAGAAACTTACGATTTGCTAGTATTAACCAAGTTAATGTATTGCTTCATAAAGCATTTGCATGTGTTGGTACGTTAAAATGTTCTTCCAGCTGGGAAATGTTTTATGATTCTATGATCATTTAGTGGGTTGATAGAGCTGGGACAAAGGCTGGACTCGATGATCTTCAAGGTGTCTTCCAGCTGTAACTGTAACTGTTCTATGACACTCACCCTTTAGATATTTATAAGCACTGATAAACTCCCCTCCCAGTCTTCTCTTCTCCAGGCTAAACAGGCCCAGATCTCTCAGCCTCTCCTTGCAAGACAGATGCTCCTGTTTTCTAATCACCTTTGTAGCATTCTGCCTGATTCTCTCTAATAGTTCCTTGTTTCTCTTGAACTGAGGAGTCCAGAACTGGACACAATACACCCAGGGCAGAGTAGAGGGGGAAGTAGAACCTCCCTCAAACTGCTGAGATCCAAAAAGTTTATTCTGCTCTTCCCTTGTGTTACGAAGGCTGCAATGAATGCCAAAAGGTATTCTCTCGCGAAGTAAACTCTACTAGGAATTAATTCAATCTGCTTACTGGCACTCAAATTAAGAATCCAGTGAAAGGGCTCCACATGACATAACAAGGCAATGCTCTTGTTATGGGATCCCACATATCAGCACAGCAATTTTGTACCTTCTGAAATCTGTCCATTACTTCTACGCATCTGATCCTATTTCATAGTATACTATTTTGCAGGTCAAAATTCTCTGATCTGGATGTGCCACTGAGAAGATGCAATCTGTAATGCTCCATTAGAATAATCACATCTTGTAACTTCTCTGTACATCTCTGATATCCTGTCAACACTCAAGGCCATTGACAATGACTGATTTTTTTTTTTTCATGGAAGGAAAGTTACTTCTTGTTGTAGTTATTTTGATCCTTTCATGCTTGGGACACCAAGCAGAAAGTGAATTTTGATTCCTTTATTTATTTTCATTTTAATCAATGGATACCTTTCATCCTCTTTCATAGTACACTGCACCACTGGCCTTCCTCTAACAACAGTTTTCGATGGTCAGTTTTGAGAGACACATATAGACACCCAGATATTTCTTTTTATGTGTTACATCTATTGTGTTCTACTTAAGTATAAGTTGACAGAGATTTTCTGCTGAGGTAACAGCTGACTTTTGCAGGGAAAACTAGGAAATGTTTCCCCCCCTCTTCTTTCTGAGAAATCCAATAGCTGGGAGCCAAAACTGGGCAAGCTCAAACTAAAAGCCACACAACTATTTTAACAGGGAGTATATGCAATCATCAGAATAACTGACATAGCTATTGTAGATTGTCTCTTAATATAGAATAGCTAGGATTACTTGAATTATGAAGAATGTTGCATAAGTCATATATGAAATTGGTAACAAACATTCAATAACCTCATATTTTATTATATATGTCTTATTTTGCCAAGTGTAATGGTCCCTCTCTATTTATGCTTATCATCCATACGCTAAAAAGCATCAGATTTTTGTTTTGTAAACGCACTTTGCTACTCTTACGCGCTATCTCTTCCTAGAGATGTAATTTAACCATTGTGTATGTTCTGCTATACCCATAATTATAGAAAAATCATTTGTGTCTGTAAGATACCAAAAATCTTGTGTTAAATCGACACAAAATGTTATCCTCTTATTCAGATAAAGCAACTACACTACTAAATGCAGAATTATTCACATCTTTAGCTCATAAACTGCCTTGCTAATTCCCACAGACATGTGACTATGCATACTACAGAGAACATCATATAATCCAAAATCTTCTGATCTCTTTCCATTTTGTATTAGTAATTAGAATTTCCAACACTTGCTCCTTGTATGTTCAAAGCAGACATTTATTTATATAGTCAGCAACTCCGTTTTCTATTTCCTTAATTTAGGTCTCCTGCAGCATAGTTTTGAAAGTTCGTTCTGCATTCAACAAAATTTACTATTTTTCCCAAAGAAAAATATAATTTTATAAAACCTCACTGTTCAGTTCAGAAGACATGAAAAAGTCAGAAGTGAAGTGTAAAGAAGTATGCAAAGATGCAAGTCTTAAGGCACAAAATATCACTATTAAAAATAAGGATATCTATTAATTCAATATCAGGGTTTGGAGGATGTCTGCAAAACTGAATGCATAGGTGATGAAACTCAAATGATAGGTTTTCTTCATAAATAACATTCATATGCGACTTGAAAATAAGCTCTGCCTAAGTGTTTGCATCAACTCAATTATTTTGCTAACTTCAGGCTTACCTGTTTCATTTTAGCTAGATTCCACAAAAATTGAAGATTCAGGGCTGAATCAGTCTGTTTTATGGTGGACTGGATGAATGAGTTGGTTAGTTTTTGATTGCAAAATTTCCAAAATCAATCTGCATTGTTTATGTTTCAAAGGTAACTTTTCTGCTGTTTGAAGGTTAGCTGTCATGACATGTCCTTGTGTTGCAGAAAGCCTGCAGCAGTAGCAATGACAGACATCATTTTTACCCCTACTCTTCTAACTCTCAAATCCAAGACAAATCCCCCAAAAAGGCAATTTTACAAAGTCAAAACAATGCTCAATGGCATGTGCAAGGCAAAGGACATTTCCAAATAACGTTAAATTATTTGGTGATTGAACTAGCCAGCAAAACAGAATAACGAAGTGGAAAGCATGAAAATAATAATGTCACATGTTCTACTCTTATTTCTTGGCTATGTCAGAGAAGCTACGCATGAAGATGAGAGCTGGTTTTTAGGGTACTTAGGTACTCTCAACTAAATTTACTCCCAAAGACGTAATTGATATCTTCCAAAAACTATGCATATGCCAGAATTGTTCTCATGCTATTAAAAATGAAACAGAATAAATATTATTTAACAGAAGAAGAAAGAAATTTCAATGTAATAGAAGGCAACAAAATGTCAGCTCTATTTGTACAAGAACTTTAATTTTCAACTAAGCAATCCAATGTTCTAGGAAAAGAAAATCTTTTCAATTTGGAGGACTTTGACAAATATTAATATATCACAGTTGCAATGGGATTCATTTGTGCTGTGGAATCTAAGAGGTCAGTACATCTGTAAAGACTTATAGTACTTAAGAGATGATCGTACAAGACATATGGTTTAATCATGATGTATTTAAGCCTTTTTTATCTGCTTAAGAATTCAATGTTTTTCTTTCTCTAATTTAAGAAACCATTTGCTATTCCTCCAAACATCCAAAAAAGTATTAATACAGCAAGCACAGTATATTAAAAATGGACTGAGAAAAATCAAAATTACATAACTATAATTGATAAGAACTATGATAAAAAATAGTTATACTGTTTTCAATATTAATTCTTAGATGCTTGACATCACACTATAAATTGTTATATACGGGTGGATTTCCTATAGAATCTCATTTATAGCACAGTAAATCCTCAGAGGAAGATGATGAAAATGGGGAAGGATCCTGTGCTTTATATCTCACCATTAATATGTCATTGTAACTAAAGTTATCTTCTAACAACAGTTTATTTTGCTGAAAACATGCCCTCCCAATAATGGTCATAATCATTATTTTATCTTTAGAATACTAACACATACATATCCAATGTTGCATGAAGCATGGTGGAAAAAGCTTGCAGGATTTTACGTATCTACTGCCAACTTGCGCTTCATCGTTGTTAGAATGCATTTGCTCCCCCAATTCTCAACAATGGCCAACCACTGGTAAGAGAATGTGGTAACTGCAAGTTTCCCTCTGTGAAAGATATGGGGAGCTTTCTACATAGGCCTATCTAATCCAAAGAGAGTGTAGATGTGTCACATAGCAGCCATTCAAGGTGGGATGCTTGTAATATGGTTTAGTATTGAATGCTCAAATCTGTAAGTGCAGGTCAAGTGTACAGGTAGTCACATTAAAGAGACTATTGAACTGGAGCATGCCTAAAGCAGCACAACAGAGTAATATGACTTTTTTCTGTAAACTCAGCCACCAAGCATCACCTTCCAGTAATGCTTATCTTTTTTACTTTCTTCTCAGTCTTATTAAAGTATTTAACAAAACCAAAGTATCCAAATACCTGTATTTCATCTACCTGGCAGTAGAAGAGAGTACAATGAGCATAGCACAGGACATGAAATATGAAACAATTTCTTCTAACACCCAAATAAAGAGTTGAGAATATTAAAGTTTATTAGATAAGTTTAAAAAAAATCCTAAAATTAAAAGTTATTAAACAGTCCTGTTCATAGATTATCTGATTATGGATTAGAAAAAAAATGGCAAGTTAAAAGTTAATTCAAGAGTATTAACTTGCACGGACTTAAACATAGGGTTTAGTCTTTAATAATAATCAAGCCTACAAACAAACCAAGGAAAAAAGATATAAGCTTAGTACAGAACACTCGTATGTTAATTCATAGTGTAGACAGGAAGCTACAGTTTAATTTTACCTTGTTCAGGCAGTTCTTCTCAATTTAGGATTTACTTTTATCCATTAACAGGATGATTTTTCATATTGTTCATTAACATATGTTGAAAACATATCCTTTTCTGAAGGAAGAGAAGATCAGTTATAAACCATATAAAAGTTTTAAAGCTGTCATTTAAAAATGGGTCTAGGCTTCTGAAGTCTGTATTTTAATCTCTGAGCATAACTATATCTAATAACATATTTTTAACACTATGATGTATCTCAAAAAGGATAAAAGACAGAAGGATGGGAAACATTTTTTAGCAGGAATACAGTGGCAGTGAAGCCTACAAAACAGAAACACTTAACAGTCTCTGAATCAGAAACTTTGGGAGCATGATATATTCCTCAGATGGGTTCCTAATCAAGGATGAACTCTGACAATATCTTAACTTTCTGATTTTGGCTTGATCTAGTAAAGGCAAGAATTTGATTTAGCAAAACAAGATCATTAAAAAATACTGTGAATTTATAGTTGGAGGCTGCTCTGGATAGCACTCTATTGGTTGTCCTTGAGAAAGTACAGTGAGCTTGTAAGATAAGATGTGAGTTTTAAGCCATTGGCATCTTATGCACCATTACAAGGAATTAAGGATAAAAATAACCTTATTTGTTTCCTAAAAAACTGTTGTGTTCAACAAGGGCAAGAGCCTACCTTCCTTCCATAAATAAGTAAATATTCATTCTAGGTGAAAAATACACTTACCCTGAGGGCTATAATTGGGCCTTATGATAATATGTGATAGCTTATTATTTATGCTCAGGATGCATGCTGTTGCCTACTCATAAAGGTTCTGTAGAATTTACTTTGTGGATATATGCCACATATGAACTACGGTAGAACCTCACATGACAAAACTAAAACTCTGAGTCTGCTATACATGGATTTGGAAAGAAAAAATACTTGGATCTTATCATCATCATGGCTAGGCTTCGTGAACGAAGATCTGGGGAGGGTTCCATCCACACTCTTCATCAGCGCTTTTTACAAGCGCGCTGATGGCTGAAAAGGCCAATGCGGGACAGACAAGAGTGGTTGCAAAAGGCACAGCAGAAGGACTCCTTAGGAGGTATAACCTGCAAGACATGATGCTTTCTAAGCTGTCTTTTCTCCTCAAGAGTGATCCTGTGTGCCTTCTCAAAAACATCCGTGGCATTAAAAATAGTGTGTCCCAGCTCTCCCAACTGGAGGCCAGAGTAGACCAGTTAAGGTGATCAATATGGCCAAGGCTGAGATGTTGTTTCAGGGAGTCCTTGTATCTCCTCTTCGGGGCTCCTCTCTTGCGACAACCAGTGGCAAGTTCACAACAGAGTATGATCTTANCATAAGCATAAAGCAGCTCCTGGACAAGATGGTTTATAGTCTTAGTACGGGCCTTCAAACACCTTAGGTTACATAGGCTTCCATCAGTACGGTATCTAACGTAGATACCATCCTGGTCATCAAATTCTGCCATGGCCATTTGGAGCATCATGCTGAAAAAGAGTGTGAATAGAGTTGGTGCGAGAACACAGCCTTGTTTCACGCCAGTATTTATTAGAAAGGGCTCAGAAAGTGCATTACCGTATCTGACTTGACCATGCTGATTCTCATGTAATAGGATAATCATTTTAAGAAACTTGGGGGGACAACCTAAATGTTCCAAAATCTGCCATTTCTGCTCACAATATCAAAAGCCTTGGTGATATCAACAAAGGTTACATAGAGACGAGCTCCATCTGCCCGGGTTTGGAATTAGAGTTGTCTTTCTACTAGGATGACTGCCAGAATGTCAATGAGCACACCTTACCCATGGACATATATTATCTAACCTTTCGGTTTAGACCTGTCTGGCATGGGAAACCCTACTGAAGGCATGTACCATCGCCAGCATAGCTCACAACCACATAAGGAAAAATATTACCGGACCAAAGACCCCCACAACACCCCCAGCACCCCACCACTCCCTGGGCAACAACAATAACAAGCACGACGGGTGGGCATGTCTGGGGCGCCGACATGTCGGGCGGTAGGCACGCAGCCGACCCAGCCAACCCCGGCCCCCAGCTCTGGCAGCCACGCCGGGGAGAGCTGTCCACCCCTGGGCGCCATCAGCACACCACCGCTCCGCGGGCTCCGCCGGGTGGCAGGCGCGCAGCCGACTGGGGAAGGGGGCAGAATCAGCAGGAAGCCACCCCCGACTCCAAAGTGCCGGGCAGCAGGCACGCGGTGGTCCCGATGGTCACAGCCCCTGCAGCATGCCCGGGCAACCCCCGGGCCCCAACATGCCGAGCGTTAGACACGCAGCCACGTCGGGGAGAGGCAGCCACCCCTGGACGCCACCCCGGGCATACCCAACCCGATCCCAACCTCCATGCCTCCATGCAGGCCAGGCGTACCGGAGCTGGGGGGGGGCTGCCCCGGCGTGCCTGCCCAGCATGCCCACCGTCGTTGCCCAGGGAGTGGTGGGTCTGCCCCCCACCCCGGTCGGCTATGCGCATCTGCTGCGCGCCCGCTGCCTGGTGCACCGGAGCCAGGGACTGACCGGGCATGCCCGGGCACGCCCACCCGTCGAACCCGCTACTGCCACCCGCGGAGCGGTGGGGTGCTGGGTGGCCAACGGGGCCCCGGTGGGTGGGCAGAAACCCTTGCCTGTTTCTTCCCTATAGGTGCAGGTTCTCACCCTGCACCTCCCTGACTTCCCAGTGGAATCACAGAAAGCTTACATTCCAGTCCTTAGGTATAACCCAAACCTTTTAGGCTTAAGCAATTAGAAGCTGGTAATGTTTTGAAAACATACTAGCAGCTTTCAGAGAAATGCAGTCACTTTTAAAGGAACCTTGGCTAGAAGCAATAGCACCTTAGTAGAATCAATTCTGCTCCAGCCTGAACCAGGACAGTATCTTCTGGCTACCTACCTGCAAAAGGCCTACAACAAAGGGTTTATTTGATAGTCCAGGCAAGGCATTCGATTGTTTGGTTTTGTCTGCCTCCCCAGCAGCAATTCCAAAAGCCCATTGATACTCCTTTGGGTTTTTGAAGTACCCATTCCAGAGGTAGTCAATGCCTAGGATGCATAGGGTGTCTGGGCCAGTCACAATGGGGTGTTTGTTCCAGTCCTTTCTTGTGAAGCTTATTTCAGCTTCCAGTACTGTGAGCTCTTGAGAGCCCCCAGTCACCCCAGAGATGGAAGGGGGAAGGGGACAGTCCTGCTTGATCTTAATGCTGCTCTGACAGGGGAAGGGACAGCCCCCGCCGGCTGCGCACTAAAGAGTTCTGATGCCCCCTTCACCGTTCTACACAAACAACATAACACAGTTCATGGGTCATGTTATGGATTGAGCAAAAACAACGAGACCTGTGGATTGGAAACTAACAAACAAAATAACCTGAACTTCTTTAATGAAAAACAGCAACAATAGACAATATATGCAAATATAGATACAGAGCCAGGACCAAGATCCAAACCAGTGCTTTGTGGGCCAGGGAAGGGCCACCACCTGAAAACATGTTTTGTGCCAAAGTCTTCTGCTGAGTGTGATGAATAAGCAGCTCCTTGTGCTCCTCCTCTTCCTCCTCCTCCTCTTGCTCCTGCTCCATGTCACTGCTGGAGTTCTCCTCACTGACGCACACATGCTCACACCTCCTTGGTCACAATGTTTTTATCCTTCATCCTCTTTCTTCACTTCCTCCTGCTGCTCCTCTTCTTCCTTCTGTGCTTTCTCTTTTCCTGCCCTTTGCTACTGCTGGAGCTCGTCTGCTTGCTGCTCCTCTCTGGTAATTACCTGCCTCTCCTAAGCCAGCAGCAAAATCTGCAGATCAGCGGGCAACACCAATGGCCCAGAACTGCCACTGCTGTAAGGCAGCCAAGAATTCCCAGACAACATTCCCAGATCATCAAACTGTTCTTCACTTCCACATCGTACCACAGCTCGACCATCCTTCTGTTCAGGAAATCTGCACGCTGCTGCATGCGCGTTTCTGTGTCGTCGTCTGGAACATAGCTGACCACAGGTGCTTGAATGCTCATTAAAATTAAACTACGGGCAAATATTTGAATGACAGCTGCAACAGCCATGGCCTGCAGGAAGATTGAGAGAAGGGGTTCAGTGGGGCTGAGAGCAGAAGGAACCGGGGATGGGGGAGAGCGGAGCCACACAGCTGGAAGGCAGCAAGGCTTGTGTCCTGGCCCCGCAGCAGCAGCACAGTGCCCTGCCCAAAGTACTCTTGTGAGTGGCTTGGCCCTCAATGCAGGGTGAGAACCCAGCCCCCAGGGACCTGCATTTCTGCCCTGGCCCTCATCCAGCCTAACCTCTCCCAACTTCCACACTGACCACTGGCCCAAGCTAATCTGGGGCACCGCTGTCGGCTGCCGACTCTATATCCACATTCCCCCATACATTGGGATGCATCCCAAAGACCCCTGCTGTGATGTCCTAGGTGCCAGAGCAGGAGAAAGTATCCACAGGTCACATCACCCTATTTGATGTTTGGTAAGGGTTTAGGGGACCTTCTGCTCTGAAATCTCTTGGAACTGATTTTGGCATACAGTCCTCACTAGTCCATCCCTCAAGCCCCGGCATGCTTCCCTTGGGCTTATTCCTAAGAGGCCCAGTTATCTCCCCTTCCTCCTTCACAGCTAGTTTAAAGCCCTGACAGAGAACCCTACGAACTCCTTCCCCAAAATCATTTCCCCTCTCTGGGACAGGTGCAGCTCACCTGCCACCAGTAGGCCAAGTGTCTCATAGAGCAGCCCGTGATCAAAAAACCCAAAGCCCTACTGATAACCTTAGCCCCGGAGCCATGAGTTGAACTACTGTCTCTTCCTCTCAATTTCCTCGTATGTTTGTGTGAGACCTCTGCCTGGGTGCCCAGAGTTTTTCTAAAAATCTACAAGTAACTGACACCTAGCAAAACAAAAGTCACTTGGGATGGGCACCCTCGACCTCCCACCACTTAGAGGGATTGAACTTACCTTGTACGCTGGCAGAGGTTCAGAGTCCTTGCCTAGGAGTTGCAGCCAGCTGCTACACCAGCTTGGTGTTGGAGCCAGCAGCACCAACGGTTGAGTTGGGAACAGTCAGTTGGTGGGCGGGCTGCTGAGATAGCCTGGTGGAGCCAGCGGCACCAAAGGCTGAATTGGGAACAGTCAGTTGGTGGGTGGGCTGCTGAGATAGCCTGGTGGAGCCAGCAGTACCAATGGTTGAATTGGGAACTGTCCTTTGGTGGGCAGGTTGCTGAGATAGCTTGGTGGAGCCAGCAGCACCAACCATTGATCAGGTTATAAGAAGCCTCCAGGAGGGCAACGACCACTTGCTGCCCACAGAGGTCAGAGCAGCCAGTGTGTGCCTTGGTTGGACCTTATAATTAGGGTCTATAACAGTCAACATAACAGAATCACAATGGACTCAGAAAGCAAAACCTGAAATGTTATACCAATATATTCTTTAGCTGAATCATGTTTTATTATGCTAAAGTTTTCCTTCATGTGAAACTATATTGTCCAATTGCTTTGAAAGAGGTTTTGTTTGGATCTTGCTTTTTAATTAGATTGTTTGTTGGTACTAACAGGTATTGTTTTCATTAATAACAAGTGCTGTCACTGTGATATGAGATTTTTTTAATCTAAGAAAACTCTGATCATTTTATGTACAGTCTATCAGCAGCCAGACACTGTTTATTTTCAGTGACTGCAGCGTGTTTATGTATGTCTACATCCTCCATTAGAAACAAACAGCCCAAAAAGGATGTACTCTTAGCATCTAAGTAAATAATGGAGATGGATAAATGAAAGTTACTAAATCAAGATGAAATACATTTCTAAAGCTGTGTCACCTGTGCTTTCAAACCCAAGGAAAACAAAATTGATCACTTGGTCACAATCCAAGATTAAAGGTCTGAAACAGGGACTACACTTAGGTAAATGACATGTTTAAAATAAAAGGATAAAGGAAGTTTTCTTCTAAAAGGTAAAAGAAGCAATGAATATATGACTATAGAGCCTTGTGGTATTGAGAATTATGTAAACACTTTTTAGTTACTATTTCAGTTTCTCCTTATGAAATAATTAGTAACAGAAATCCATCTGAAATCAACAGAAAATTTTCACTGATTCGTGAAGAACCAAGTTTCCTAACAGGTGTCCAAATATTTTCTGTACTTCTGTAGTGAAGCAAAAAATCAACTTAAACTTTTTTTCCCCTCTGCTTATGTTTTTTTCTTAAAACAGCATATTTTGAAGATCATTTACCAATAAATAATCCTAAAATTAAGAATAATCTATACAACCCTGTTTCCTCTCTTAAAATTAGTGAAAACCAGTCTTGCAGAAAACTCTACTCCATGAAAGTTTGTTTAATGCTTCATAAATGCATAAGACTCTGCTTGGGGAGTGTTAATGTCATCATACTACAGAGGGCATAACTTGAAAATCAGAGCCACAAAGACAGAGTTTTCCAAAGACTTTTCCACCAGATAAATTACTTTCTTTAGGGCAGGGTCTATTTGATGAGGTATCAATTTAGTCTGGTATAGACTAACACTGTATTGTTAGTGGCAAAACAGACAAAGTAAGTCTTATTTCCAGAAGAAATGGGGGAGCATGAGATAAAAAATCTCTCAGGGTTAACTAAGAATTATACATCTGACTTAAGTTTTGATTACATCATATTCTAGTAGTGCAAATTCCACACAAAATGCTGATATAAATGACTGTCAGCAGTCTAAACTAACAATCCATCCTTTCACTCAGCCAAACAGATTCATTATAATTATTAATTATTTTGTTTTCATTTGCACCTTAATCCAGATAAAGAGAAGTGACTGCATTTTGGGAAAATGTTACTTTTCAGTCTAAGATGGTTGCTGCATCACCTCCAATTGGAATAAAACATCTCTGCTTTGTATGAATGTTTCATCACTCATCCGAGCTAGAATTCCCTGTTTGCTCTGAAATTGTAGTCTCCTACATGACAGTAAAATTTGCGAAGATCCATCTCTAGGTTACCCTGCCATTTATTAAATATTTTAGTCAGAAAGAAACATTAAGAAGGCCTACAGACTAGGAACACAATTGAAAAACCTCTAAGAAAGGAAATATCTTATTAATTCATTAAGTCAAACTGCTTGTATCTACACTTGTATGACTAGAATTATGGTTCATTAACTTCATTTCTTTATATGAGTTAATTAGCTCAGAGGAGGCCAGAAATTAATTACCAGCTTATATAGTTTGTGCAGAATGGCATTCTGTTTATTTAGTTTCTCCTATTAACTTTTAATCTCTTCAAACAATAAAAGAGGTAATTAGTATTTTATAAACAAAAATGAATGCAGCAAAGGCAAATAGTTTGCCAAATAGCGAGGCTCCTGTGTGGAACCTGATAGTTGTGTGGTTCAAGTTACAGACCTTTTCACTGTTAAGTATAAGCAAAAGGAGATTGAAAATGTAGGTAGTCTTAAGGCAAGGCCATGCAATCCATCATGAAAGAAGAGCTACCTACTAATACCTCACAGAGCAGAAAAACAAACCTTAAAAAGTTTCCAGCTGTTTGAAAATAATTGCCCATGTATTCAGCTAGAGTAACAGCTGTAGCTAGCTTCAGTAAGGTACAGGAACAGAGTGGTACAAAACAGGAAAACAAAAATAAAGATATTTCATTTAAGTAAAAAAACCACAAAACCAAACATCTGAATGCACACATAAGCATATAAATGAATATAGTATTAATTCCTACTATATGATGGTGATATAAACAAAAGGTCAAACATCACCTGTATTTTTAGTGTTTAGCCAAGGTGTGCTTCTACACTAACTTTCACATATATTAAATCTATTTAGGAGTTTATAACATAAAACCTTGTATGTTGATAACATATATTGACCTTTGCCTCATTTTTAAATCTGGAATGACTGCATATGTTATATTCTTTGTGGTTTTTTTGGTAATTTTCATAAGTACATGCACAGCACAGTGCAAATATTCATCACCATATTATTTGTGTACTTGAGTAAATAAATGTAAGTATGTGTAAAGCATCTTACTGAGGAAATATTTCAGGAAATTCTTCATGTGTGTTTAAGATTTTTATTAGGACTATTTATTTGCTTCCCTACATCTGCAAAACCAGGTGCCTTTGTCCAAAACCCAGAGAGAGTCATAAAAAGTTCTCTTTAAAAAATCTAAAACCACCATGAACTTGAAGTCTGTAATCTTGAGACATTCATGCACTAAGAAGCCATTGTGGGTCTCACTGAAGAGTGAACCCATGTCCTTTCCACCAATACCCATTTAAAGTGCCAGTTAAAGCCTGCTGTATCTTACACTGTAAGAATGAGAACTGCTAATCTTTCAGTGTACAGGAAAACTGTCAGTAATGTTATAATTTAACTCTGTCTTAGCCGTTGGCTGTGTGCAATTTGTGGAAGCAAAAAGATAAAATATTGCGAGGTTGATTAAATAGCCTGTTTGAGGTTTCTTGAAGAGTAGGGTGTGCAAGACACTGACTAGATGTGTTGGGCAGAGAAATATTGTTACAATATTGTTCTATAACTCATCATTAAACGTAAAATTAACAGTTCCTCCATACAGAGAAACCAGAGAGCTGTTTGGGGATAAGGAAGTAAAAGGTGTAATGTGTACATTAAGTATTTAACAATATGCCTTAATTGCTTTATTTTTGCAAGAATCAAATAATATTCATTAATGCATCAACAAAATGACATCCTGTACAATCTGTGAATGGTGAGCCCTAAATCCAGACTATCATATATAAAGGTGTTTTCCTGGTGTGATAGAATCAACACAAGAAAGCTTTGTGGGTGTTGCTCAAAACTGAAGCCACAAGGCAGAGGTCTTCCTCATGCATTGGAGGGTAGATCTAGGCTCTGTTGAAGTTAACAGAAAAACTCTTGCTGACTGCAGAAAGACAAGGATTTCCCCCACAAAATCCTGCATTTTACTTCACAGGTCTTTCAGACTTCTTTTTTCATCTAATCTAAAAGATAGATGTGTCCTCCTAGTGGATCTCTTTATTAGGTCAGCACATGACCTAAATGAAGAAACATTTGGAATAAATCATAGAAATCTACTGCTAGAATGAAAAAAAAAAAGTATCCTTAAAATGACAGAAAGATATCTAATAAACATTGTTCTTATATGACTCTAAGAAAAAAACCAAAACAATTAATGTCATTTTGAAGACTGGGGCAACAAAGGACAAGACTGTAACATTCTCCAGCATGTTAGAGACTTCAAAAAGTAAATGAATTAAAAGGATTTCAAGGCATTCATTGAGTCCTGAAGCTGACTGTACCAATGCTTCAACAATGTAAAACAATATTCCCCACTATCTGTTCAGTATACACAAAGGTCTCAATCAGAATTGTTTAAATCATCACAATTAATTTTAGCCTCTGACAAAGAAGAAAAAATTCCTTTCTCTGTCTGTCTTCTATTTTATTCTGCTTCTGTCTTAAAATCCTCTTGATGTGAAACAGCTGCCATCTTCAACCTGATTAACAGATAGACATGGGTTCTTTATTGCAGCATCAGCTTTATAGCACAAATCACACTGCTTCAAAAGGATGGGGAAGTGATCAAACTGCTCACAACTATTACAAACTATTTCAAGCAATTCACCACTCCTAACTGGTGCTGCCTTTGCATATTATTTTCCCAGACAGTTCCTGAATATGCTGACGTGCTGTGTGAAGTTGATTTCTGTAGCTCTGATGAGAAACAAAACAAAAGCTCTCATCTGAGTACAGTCTTGGACAACTAAGAATGTTTTTAAATTGCCCCTATTATTTCAACCTTTGACACCATTAGCATCTATATTTATAGAAGTGAGAAGAAGGAAAGTGGTAACTTTTTAATTATGACATTTATTTTGACTTTTAATAGTAGGGTTACATTGTCGATATGGAGAAAAGGAAATAAATAAATCTGCTCCAGAAGCTCAAGGACTTCAATATATTTGTATATGTATTCTCATCCCATTAAAGACAAGAAGGAAATTTTTACAGAAGTCTGGTGTTGTCAGTTCAACTTTTCCTATTATTTTCATCTGTCTTCTGCTCCCAGGCTAGCCATTGGTCAACAAATAACATATTTAATTTCTTATAATTTCTAAGAAATGGGAAAACTTTCATCCCTTTCTTAATCTCATCTTCCTCCGCAACCCAGTATTTTGTTTCTTTCACTAATACAGAGAATTCTTCCAGTGTCCTTATCCCTTGCAGATATCCTAGAGATGAGTTGTTTCTGTTCTTTACTGCATTAAAAAGCAGTTTTGAAAATCAGTACTTAGCCTACACTTATTAATCTCTGCCTCCTGCTTCAAGGACAGATGTCATGTATGGCAGCATCTACTGCATTTTGAGAATTTGGTCTCAAATGACACACACCGTCACCTGCCCACATAGGCAAATATTCAACATCATTTTCTCATCTAAATATAATTATTTATTCTCACAGATTCTGTCTCCAAACAACCTTTCATTACTTGTCCTTTTTTGTTGCTGACTACTTTTATCAATATAATGTTCCTTCTTCCTCATTCTTCCATGAAGTTTAGTCAAATTTAGGTGAACAGTCTTTCTCTCTAGACTTCTGCCAAAGCTAAGATTTCCCTTTTCTTCACTTCTTTTCCTACATTTGCCAAGCTATTTTGTAATTTACCTCAACTTTCTCGTGGGTGACAGACAGCCTCAACTTTTCCCCGATCCTAATGGACCCAACTCTTTGTTTCCTTTCCTTCTGCCACACACATTTTGATCCTTGCTTTCCACTTCATCCTCAGCAGCTAATTCTTACTAAAGCAGACATACTCCTCTTTGGTAAGACAGCTGCATCTCAAAAATTATCCTCAACTGTTTGCCTCTTCTGTTTGTGTAAAATCGTTTCAAAGTCAACCACAATTTCTTCTTTGCGTATCAGGTTG
>VWZO01008128.1:0-7500 GCA_013396975.1 Bucco capensis | reverse complement strand
ATGGAAATCACTGACTAACACAAAAATGTGTGCGGTGGTCCAAGAAGAAAATACACACGCAGGTGAGGTTTTGTTTTTCCTTCCTCTTTTTGTATATAAGGCCATAAAATTCAAAGGTTACTCAAACTATACCAATAAAAGTTTAAGTATCTCAAGAAATAAAATAGCTAACCTGATTTTAAAACCAGAGTTAGCTATTCTGATGAGCACTTGCCTTTTGGATACTTACTCAAGCTAAGGCAACATTCAAGCTTTAGACAACACTTCTGAGAGCCTGAGCATTTCCTAAATTGCTTTGGAAATGGGATTTACAATTCTCAATCCCAGAGGCATTTTTTAAAATTTCTCTTACAGATCACCATTCCTTCAGGATGAAACCACTGGAAAAGAATAACCAAATACTCATCAGTGACCTTAATGAAGACTGAGAAGTAAAACTGCCATAACATGATGAGCTTATTGCTAAAAATATTTCTCTTTTTATTTTGATTAATACAGCAGGTCCTTCAGTCTTATGTATTTTGATACCTTGTAAATAATAATGGTAATAATAATAATAATAATAATATCTAAACTCAAAATATTATTGGAAATTTTACTGAAGAAAGGTCACAAAACATGATATCAGGTAAAACAGAAGCATAGCTGTAGATCAATGTATATATACAGCTTAATGAAACTACACAAAATAAGTTTTAACTTGGAAATGAATACAGATTTATGCTAGAACATTCCAGTTACCAATAAAAAAAATAACCCAGAACAACAAAGCAACAATGCCTTTCCCCCACCTCTTTAAATTATCTTTAAATCTATTAGCAATCATTTCTAAATCCCATGGCTTTCCATCTTACTACACTATAGCCTGAGATTCAACTTCAGAGTTTCTATTGTACTGTGAGAACAAATGAACTCAAAACTCAAATCAGACATAACTATTGAGTCGATTCCTTGAAGAAATCACACAAAATCACAGATTTCCAAATATAAGCAAGAGCTGACTGTTCTTTCTAAGACCCTTGGTTCTCTTTTACATTTTGCCATTTTTTCGACAGAGCTTAAAATATCTGTAGTTCTTGAGAACTGACCTGGGAAAGAACAACCTCTAAAAACAAAAAAACCCACAAACCCAAAACTGTAAAACTCTCTGCATCTCCTACTAAGAAACAGCCCAAGTTCCCATTTCCAGTTAGTACAAATTACTATAAATTCCTTTGACTCCTCTGGGACTTTTGCCCCTCTTCTCACATAGGATTGTTCCACAGGAGTGGAAGGGATACTGGTCTGTCTATCCAACTCCTCAGCAAAGGGCATCAGGCATCAATCCTCCTGTCATTACAGTAGGGCAAGGGATCATGGTTTTAAACTACAAGAGGGTAGATTTAGACTAGATACAAGGAAGAAATTTCTTACAGTGATGGTGGTAAAACATTGAAACATTGTCCAGAAAGGTGGTAGATGTCCCATCCCTGGAAACAATCAAGGTCAGGTTGGGTGGGGCTCTGAGTAATTTCATTTAGCTAAAGATGTCTCTGTTCACTCTATGGGTTTGGACTAGATGGCTTTTAAAGGTACCTTCCAACCTAAAGCATTATATGTTTCCATTTTTCTATGATTAACATGATAACACTACATGGCCCTTTCTCTTCTGCCTCAAGGCTCCCACCTGGGATTGCATCTTTTCTGCTTAGTACATAATCAGCAGAAAAGCAGGTATGTAACTATCAGGCTCCAGCAATATCATGCTCCTGGAAGCTCTGACTTCATTTGTAGAGCTTCTGTGCTAAGAAGCAATTTTTCTGCCTTGAAAGAAAAATTTGCATGCATTATTCAATTGGGAGGGACCCTAAAGATAAATTTGTGTTAGATGAGGCCAATTTCTTTTCTATTATACTGTAAAAGCTGTCCACTCCTGTGAATTTAGTACAAATGCACAGCATATTGGCTACCATTTCAGAGATGAATAATTGTGATTACTACTAAAAACCATACTAAACCATAGGGATGTCTATGTAGAAAGGAGAGGAAAGTGGCTGAGCTTCATTTCCAAATATTTACTTGTGTCCAAAGGCTGCAGCTGGGATGATGAGACTTGGAAATTTGTAATTCCTAATGAAGACTTCAGATGTTCATTTTTAGCTCAAATGCTGCTTCAACATGATGTTACTTAGAAGACAACCCTTCCCCCTCACCCTCATGTTTTATCTAACTTTTATGAATACAGAGCTTTTATCTTTAACCTATAATTAACTTAGGTGCTTGGACACCTAGTAAAGGCTTTTCACTGCAGTGACAAAAATTATATACAGATTAAAAAAATATCTTGGTCAAGAATGCTTTTTTCCTCATAAGAGACAAAAGAGGACTGGTGGGATGGAAGAGCCACTCAGCAGCAATTACATTAGGTTCTCTGAAACGGAAACAATTAACAATCAAGCATATGCCAAACTGGAGTTATACCAGCATTTTTTTACTCCAAAATTAAAGAAAAATTGTGGTAAAGATAAATATGCTTTTGTTTTGACTTTGACAAATACTTATTTTTTAATAGTGATCACATATTTTTGAGAAAAAGAAGAGTGACTGACTGATCTGCTTTCAGGAGTAGGATTATTATACATAGTCCTTCCAATCAAGTGCATTTTTCTTTTAATATGAGATGCCACTCCCTCAATTCCTCTAGGTTAACTGTAAATTCTACACACAGTAAGTTTCAAAGGGTGTTCCTTATGTGTTTCTATGAGTTGGAAAATTCATAAAGCTCCTTCTAAACTAACATGAGAGAAACTATTGTTGGGCTGTCATATTTCTACATGAGATAAATCTGACCCATTTTCACTAAGTCCAACACTGTCTTGATACACAGAATTTACCATGAATGGATATCCTGATTCTAGCAAGACTTCTGGACATATTGGACATACCATGCTTAAGCTATTGAGATAATCTGCATATTCACAATAACCCCTGGTCTAGGATTTGCCATCAGCAAATCAACAACTGGTAAAACTAGGCTGTTGGATGTGCATAAATCAATAAAGTGACCAAAATTTCTTTTTCAACGCAGATAGAATTTAATTTGGGTAACAGGACAAGTTGAGGAAATCCTGACTTTGGTAGCTCTAGTTAGTAGGAAGCATAATAACTGAATAGTGTTTGCCTTTCCAAAATCCACACTGCTACATGGCTGGAACAGCATGCTGCTATTTAGTGCCCAGCCCTCTCTAATCAGCTCCAGGAAGGCAGGTGATTTTCGATTGAACAGGCCACTAAGTGCATGCAGCTGATTGCTGCAGCTACAGAAATATTAAAGTGGTTATCCACCACCTTGGGTAGACACATTAGGTCAAGTGCAGACTCAGTCACAATGGACACTGGGCCATTTACTTCAATAATGATGAATTTGAGATACTGATGGTAATACAATTCTCAGAGAAATTATTGTATTGCAGAATATGTCTCAGACACAAATTAGCTGATAACTTGAAGGATGTTCCTCTGAGAATGGTTCAAGTCAATATCAAGCATATTTGTGGTTTTAGACTTATGCTGAAGAAAAATAACCAAAATGAAGCAGAAAAGTCTAAAACTTAAGTGCCCAGAGACACCACTGCACTCACTGCAGAGAAATGCCCTGAATATGACCATGCAAACCATATTAGGGGAGTTGTTAATGCAGTAAACTTTTTTGTTCCTATTAGAGATCAAGATGACTATTGGAAGATGTTGAAACAGCATTTGAGACAGGACTTGTTCTTGTCTGTGAAGGATGGAATAAAACCCCTAATGCTTAAAATGAATCAATATTAATGCCAACCAGTAAACAATAACCAGTTAAAAACAAAACCAGAAAAAAAAGACTCAAAACAAACCTTACAGTCATATCACTTCCTCCAGCTGGAAAGAAATCAACACAAACACTGTTCTTTTGTCACACTGTCTAAATGTAACTGATGTACAGTAAACAAAACTGAATTTAGCCAAAGATGAGAAAAAAACAAATTCACCCAAACTCTGGAAATTTGCACGGAACTCATATTCAACCTTTTATGTTCCTCTCTTTAGCATCCCTCTTTTCCTACCCCAACAAATTAAGATGGACACTATATTTCTCCCCTCCTTTTTCGGTCAAAGAATCTTGGCACAACCAGCACAAACAAACTTTGCTAACAGCTTTAAACTTGGAAGGCTCGCTTTTTAAATATTTGCCGCTACATAATTGAAACAGCTGTTTTAATGAGATACCTACTGTCATCATTTTACCCTGGCTGAGCTGGGTGACAACAAAGCAGTAATAACGAATTCAATAATAATTAACTTGGGTCATCTGCTCATCTGTCATGGCTCATCAGCTTTAGGGAGAAAAATCCCAGTGAACTTCTCTCTTTTGTGAGCTTTCCAAAAACTCTGCAATAAAATGCTTAGAGAGGACTCTAGGTAGCCCTTCAAAAGTTCTAAGCAAACTGGTAAGTAGGTTAATTAAATTTTATGCATGTTTAAATGCTAATGATTACATTCCTAACATTACAGTGTAATCTGTTATGGAATGATGTCATGCAAGCAGTGGGTTTTAGTGCCTAACACATTTCCATCCTGATGTGGAGTAGCTCTGGATCATTTATTGGAGGGCAGGAAGTTGACAGTGGTGTTTCAGAGCCAGGTTTTACATTTAGATCCTCTCCTTGGCTGTTCAATGTTAAGCAGGGGAGTTACAGAAAGCTACTGATTTTATGCCTACTGCCGCATCACAGAGGGTGAGCCAACACACCCACGGCGAGTTTTCTTAGCTGCACAATAAATACATAGATAATAATAGCAATTCTGGGGAAATCAATAAGGATGGCATTCCTCCCAAATTACTGTCTCCCCAAAAGAAAAAGTATTTTGGGACTCACCCTGAGGTAGGTTCTTTTCATGATTTTTTTCCCCCTTTGCCATGAAGATGAGAAGAATTTTGCAAAGATTAAAAAGGATTCTTCCCTGAGAAATCAAAGTTTGGGTGTGGGTTGTTTTTTTTTGTAAAATGATTTGGAGCAAAAGATATGAATATTTGATGTCTTTGAAAATGGATTTTTTTTTTTCCTTTTGCCTGAGGGAAAAAGGTGGCTCTTGCTGCTATGAAAAGATTATTTATTTTTAACTTTATTTTGATCAATTTATGAATTATTATTTTAAAAAAGAGTCATAAGAAAGCTGCTTCAAGCTTCTAAGCTCATTTTGCCATTTAGCTTTAGGTGAAACTTAACCACATTTATCATTCAGGTGTTAGGTGATGGTTGGTTCATAGATAACCCCTACCTGTATATTAAAAATTTTAAAAACAATTAACAAAAATATATGCCCTTCAAAAATTTCAAATGGCACTAGAATATTTGTTGTCATGTTCAGTATTACTATGACCAATTCAGTTTTGTAAAAAGGGTTTTTCTATGCACTGATTTTAAAAGCAGCAGTAACAGCTATTAGGTATAACATCAGAATCCTTCCAACACACTAGCTGAAATCTCAGAAAGACTTTCACTGATGCAGTGTAACATTCAAGGTGAATTAACAGGTTATTATTACAGGAATCACCAACATAAATGTCAACTAATTAGAAATCTAAAATTTCCAAACTCTCTGAATTCTTTAGAAAAAGCCTTCTATCTCACCTCTCTCTCTGGACATTTTGGTAAAACCTGACATAGTATTTTTATTTTCCTGCTTAAAATTAAACTTATTTTATTCTCAAGAATAATTTAGTTAATACATGAAAAATATTGCTAACTATAATTATTAAATAAATAAGAACAAGGTATTTATTTCTCAAGAATAACAAATAAACCTTCTAGAGGAAGAAAATGGTTTGACAAAGGACTAGGAAATGCTCTCGTGTTTTTATATACTCTTCTAAAATAAATCTGAGGGAGAATAAATTTTTGAAATCAGACAACATTGTTTTGTAATAAAGAAACAGGGTTATATCTGTACTCAGCTAAAGCACATGACTAGACTGAAAGCATTATATTGTAGTAGAAGACATGATGCATATTTCCAGAACAAAGGCTTTGAAAATGAACATGATGTCTGCATAGGCTGATGTACATTCAGTACAGTGTAAACAAAAAATATGCTGTGGTTGGCAAGCAGAAAATTTGACCATTAGTGTGTAAGAGAGTATTAAAAGCCTAATAGTATATGTTTTGAAAGAAAATAATTTTATTTTCAACTATTAATTGACTACAAAAAGCACTTAACACCACTGTAAAATTAATAATGTAAATTTAAACATTTCTCCAAAATATTTCATTTTCTATTTTAAGCAGAGTATTCACAGAAAAAAAGATCATTATATCTTACATTTTTTCTCATATCTGTGCAGAGGGTCATGGCACCATGGAAGAATTGAAGAGAAAGAAAATTCTTTCTGGTTTTTTTTGTTGTTGTTTTTTTAGGATTATACATATGTAGATAAAAATATATAGTAAATTTTGACTCCTGAATAGCAGCCATGAGATCAAATCCTATCGTTTTCTCAGCCATTTAAAAGATGTGTTTATTGGTATATTAAGTATTTTGTGCAGTAAAATATATTGAAAAATGTTTATTAGTTTCATGCATTTTATGAGAATTTATCAGTTTCAATGATAACTTCTCCAGTTAAAAGTTCTATCTGTGCTGGAGTGTGTTCAATGGGTGAAAGCACACACCAGAAATAATATGCAATAAGCCTGCTCTACTCAGTTTCTCCTGTTATGAACAGTTTGCTTAAGTAATTAAACATTCATGGGGAGGAAGAAAGAGCAAGTCAATAGTTCTTTGGGTAGCTGTCCTCATTTGAGCTAGAACAGAACTAATTCTGTTCCGTGATTTTACTTTTCATCTAAGTCTCTTCTAAATAACTGCACTTTCTGAAGTTAACGGCATTTTTTTTTCAGTGTCTGCTTCCAGAAGTGATAACACTTGATGTTTATAATTACCACTAAGGACTGGTAAGCAGAAAGGCTCTTGCTTGTACTTGATTCTATACAAGCTTATGCTTACTTCTATAGAAACTAAGGTCACTGCTAAACATACGTTGGGGTGCTGTAAGTGGAATAGTCATAGATAATTAAAAAGGTCACAGTTGCAGGCAGGACAGGACAGGTGACACAAACCTGATCAACAAGGTATTCCATTCAATGTATGTCATATTCAGTATAAAGCTAAGGATCAAGGCTCAAAATCTATTCTTCAATGGACAGTGTCTGTCCATTCTTCTGTCTTCAGTCCAAATCCGTGTGTTCCTGAATCCAGTTCTGGAATCTGGTTCCTATCTGCAGCTGAATCCAGTCTGGAACTTCTCCAAAGCTCACCCGCAGTATTAGTGGTGACAGTGATGTACTTGCCATCAGAGTGGTTGGGTTTGATATTTTGTTTGTATCTATTTTATTTTATCGTTATTGTTTCGTTTAAATAGTTTTAGTTTTCTTTTCCAATAAGTCTTTTCTCCCTGTACTTAGAATCATAGAATCATAGAAT